>APFE031374645.1:65213-87552 GCA_000404065.3 Pinus taeda | reverse complement strand
TACAGCACCTGTCACAGAACCTATAACATAGAGTGGTGGAAGTTAATTTGTTGATCATTACACTTTACGTTGATGATCTCATACTAACAGGTGATGATCAGTTGATCAAGTCTTGCAAGGACCTTGCAAGAGAGTTTGAGATGAAGGACATGGCACTCATGCATTACTTTTTTGGCATGGAGTTATGGTAGGTAGATGGTGAGTTGTTTGTATCTCAGAGAAAGTATGCCAATGAGATATTGAGGAGATTCTACATGGATAGAAATAAACACATGGAGACTCTTCTAGAAGGTAACTAGAGGAAGGAGGATGCTACTTCAAGGGAAGTAGTGGAAGCTACTATTTATAAGTAGCTTGTAGGTTCACTCATGTACTTGGTGAACACATGATCAGATATGTGCTATGTAGTTAACCAACTTAGTCGAGGGATGCTTAGGCCTACCAAATAGTATTGGAAAGTGGAAAAGCATGTGTTGAGATACCTCAAGGGCACTTCTCAATGTGGATTATGGTACAAATGAATAGAGGGAGTCAAGCTTCAAAGGTTCACTGATACATATTGGGTAGGGAGTCCATCTGACCAGAAGAGCACATCAGGAGGGATCCTCAATATTGGATTAATGATAGTTTCTTGGTACAACAAGAAACAAAGATGGGTTGCACTCAGTTCGCTAGAGGTAGAGTACATGATTGCGAGTCGGGAAGCATGTGAGGCCACCTAGATGAGGAAAATCCTGATTGGTTTATTTGGTCATCAGATGGATCCAACTATGATTTACTGTAATAATCAGAGTTTTATCAAACTCTCTGAAAATCTAGTTTTTCATGATCTGTCCAAGCATATTGATATCCGATATCATCATATCAGAGATTGTGTTTTGAGGTAGATTATGTTTTTAGACTACATTCCCAAGGAGGATCAAGATGTTGACATTTTGACAAAGGCATTATTAAGATGTAAATTCAATTTTCACAGAGATAAGATCAGGGTAGCTGATAATCCCTAGAAATGACAATAAGAAATTCCAGTTTAAGTTGTCCTTGAATTAAACTGATAATTAAAATTAGTTTCTATTCTCATAGAAACTTGTAAATAGTTAATTAAGTTTAATTAAATTAATTAGCTTAGGAATTTCGAGTTTGAAGCCTTTATGTATTCATGTATATGTTCTCCCTAAGTTTTACGGAGCCAATATGAGTTTAAATTGAGTTTGAAATTAGATCACTCAGTTTAATGAGTTAAGTTAAAGTAAATTAGTTCCAAATTGTTTGGGGAACTAATAGAGATTTAAGATTTAGTTGGTGCACTACTGTATCCATAAGTGTCACTCTAGTTAATTGAAGATTCTCTCATCAGAAACTCATGCATGTCGATTTTCAGAAAGACCCAGTTGAGGTTGGAGTGTACGGACATTGTACTATCAACTGTATTATTTGCTGGAGTGTAAATATCATGCATGCATCAAAGATTGATCCTACGTTTGGATTGAACAAATTTGGAAGCATGAATTTCCTTTAAATATAGGCTATTCATCCTAGGAATTATGCAAGACATTAGGGAATTGGAGAGTTGCAGAATTGGCTAAATGTTGGCCAAGATCTAGCTTCTGAGCTAAGAGAGTTGAGCATACTTGTGTGGAATTTTTCCTAGTGAGAAAAAGCTTTGTATCTTCACTCAGATTTCTGATATATGAAATATAGATAACAAGGTTTTGAGCAGTGTCTTTCATCATATACATATTTTGTTATGTTCCATTGATTTATCTTCTTCCTATTCATTTTATCTTCATCGATCTATTGGCTTATGTTGGTTGAAGGTAGAAGTAGATTGTTGTCCTATTATTTACAAAATTTCTACAAAACCCACATTATCTCTACCAATCAACCTTTCTTCTAGTGTCTTCTCTGCCATCCATGCTTATCCTAGCATTTCACAGACCACATTGCTTTCATTTCGCTGATGTATCCCTCGATATAGCTTGTCCATAACATAGAAATAATATAATCACATAATATCAACTCATAACCACATGATACTAACCTCATATATTTGTCATGACTACACTGCCACTTGATTCTTCATAAACCATGAACCTCTTCATGTCATTCACCTATTTAAGAAATCATTCCCCCACAAGAATGATTCCTGACAACCTTGTTAGAAAACAACATAGAAACACACACACACACACACACACACACATACAAGAATTAAACAATATGTCAGAAAATGACATACATAGATACATATATATACATATACATATTAGCATTAATAATCATGATCCATGATGACCCTGTCAGACATGACATACATAGATACATACATATATAGATATATATACATCAAGATAATCATGATCATAACAAAATTACTATATCTTATAAGGTCGAGGTTAAGAGAAATCCCTTTATGCGTGTTGTTGTCACTCATTGCTTCATAAGGTTATTAGTTGCCCAGAGTGTAGAAAGCTAGTAATGTTTGAAGCCATTTCCCAAGCCACTGAATCTCTCAAGGTTGAACCAGGCCCTCTATGGTGCATAGTTCTTGTGATAGGCTTTCCAATGATATACAGAAGTAAAAAAATGGACTTCTAGATTAGAGGTTAGAGCAGTTAGAAGATGGGGGTTCTGTTTCCTTGAAATGAAAGAGAGGAGCACATTGGTGGGCCTCGGGCACAGCAAATCCTCCATTCCCACAATCTTGCATATCGGCGATATCATATTCCCACAGTCTTGCAATATTGAAATACAACATCCTGCAGTACCACATCTTGCAGTCCCACAGTACCGCAATCATGTAGTCATACAGTCTTGTGATCCCATAGTCCTGTAGTATCACCATCCCACGATCCCGTAGTCCCATAGTCGCACAATATCACAGTAAATCTTGCATATCGAAAGTCGACATGGTGGTGAGGTTCTAACTTTAAGAACATTATGATATCCACAATTTGTGATACAGTGTTAAATCATTGGGGAAAGGCCTAAATCATTTAATAAAGGAAATGCATGGAAACCCAAATTCGGGAGGGCCATTTTCTCTCCCCTCCAAGGAGCCACGCGGCCCAATCCCATTGGCCTGTATGTGTACATGGTAGTTGACATCATCAATGATGTGGCAGTACGGAAGTGATGTGCTAGTACAGAGGACATGTGACATTCAAATTTAGCATTTTCATGGGTCCTATAGGGGAATTTCCAGGTGACACGTGTCACTGCTCATAGGGTGAAACATGGAAAAGATGATGTCACCCCTCGCAGATCAACAATCGATGATCGCGCACAGAAAATTTCATTCTACTGTTGTTCCTCCTCGTATGTGATATTTTATACACTAGAGTTATAGGGATGTTTCTGTCGCCTTCAAAATCCTTATGCTCATTAAATAATTTATCCTATTGATCGATGATTGCAAATGTCAAGGGGAAAGGGCTAAAGGTAAATTTCTACCAAGCATCAGGATGTAGGATTTCAGGTAATAAAGGAAAAATTCCCCCAGGATGGGAGCCTGAAGGGCTTAGCACCTAAGGGATAATCCCTTGGTTATAGCCCCCATCATATGGTAAAAAAAGAAAAACGTGGGGCCAAACCAAAATGGGTTTAAGGTGCATCTACGATTGTTGTTCCCTAATATTTTTTAAAAGAAAAGTCTCACTACCATAAAGCTTCAGAGCATGACACAGAGCTTGAAAGGTGGATGGGTCAACAACTGAAGCAGTGAATGAAGTATGGTGTAACAATAGATCAATATGGGGGGGCTTAGGAAGACTTAATGGCACGACATGGTGCTCCACTCCGACACACAGCTAAGGACTGTGAAGACATGCACTTACAGTTGACCCACTCCCTATTGCATATAACTAGTCTAGTAGACAGCTGGAGCTCTGGCTGAGATATTTTGTAAACAATAATTCTAGCTCCTCCTATTCTTATAAAAAGGGAGAAGCAACACTTTAACATAGGTTAGCTTCTTTCAGAATTTCTCACTCGAGTGTCTGAATTCTAAGATGCCATTTTGGTTCTATTTGCTTATTCATGGTGGACTTGACTGTTGTGGTGTTGGATGTTATGGATTTGTATGTTGGACTCATATTGGATGAATGAAACTCTCTAGTGATTCCAAGCATGATCGATTTGCAATATCTTTTCCCTTCTGTAATCTCATTTCATAGGTTTTTCTCCCTTCTCTGAAATAGTGTAATGGGGTTGTTGGTTTCTCCCTGATTCATGAATTTACCCTGGCTAATAAATAGAGAATCATGCCTTTGTGATTTACAAATTTAATTGTTTTGTTCAATAGCCTACAATACCTATAGTATCTACAAATTTACATGTGTTATTTGATTAAACTGCAGTACCTGTATGAGCACAGGCTTTCTCACACTGTTTGGTGATAGAGGTACCCATGCTATAGGCATGAAACCTCAATAAGTACTCCGTTGTTTCTATCACTTCACCATCTTCCATATTTCTATTGGAAAATCATTTCTTAGGATTTTGTGTTTCTTACAGCCCTATACATTGAATTCCATTTTTTTGTTGGAACATTGCTGCTTAGGATTTTGTTTGTTACAACCCTATGCATCTATTTCCCTCCTTCCTCTCATTCTCTCCACCATTGCTATAATTTCAATATTTATGTGTCTCATTGTTTTGTGCTAGTCATTAGGAGAATCCATTTATCTTTGAGATTGCCCCAATACACCCTTGACATTTGGATCTATCTATTGGCTTGTGTCTATGTTAATGAAGGCGTATTGAGCCAAGCCACTCTTATTATTTTTATTATGTGACAATTGGAGTGTGCAACTGAAACCCCACTCATAATATTACAATACACTTCTATACTTAAGATGTATTAGGCACTGGTCTACAATCAACCCAAAGGTTGTCTCTAGGAGGCTTTCTAGCTCTCCTTTAGCACTTGTGATGCTAGTGCGATATGAAGCAACGACACGTGCAACACATGCACAACATTGAGGACAATATTTTATAACATAGACAAAGCATATAACACCTCAAATCCATTCACATTACCTTTCTTGATTACCTTTCCCATGATTGTCCTACTATTGTCCATTTACACCAATGGACCCAACCAGTCCAACTAGCTGTCGTAGTCTTTCCTTCAATTGCCCTTATACATGCACCAATATTCATATAGGTCTTACCTTACCTATCGAGTACCACAAATATCTACTCAAGCTCCATTAACTTCCTCCTTCCCAACCAATTCCCAAGACTATCAAAACAATAAAGCCAAGACGGAAATTAAAACAATAAGAAAACTATGGAAATCCAACAATAATATGACACCAAAGAAAAAGTGGCAAAGCCTTGCTCCGGACATGAAAAAAGCCGAAATCAAGCACAAGAAATCACCAAAAGGCAAAAATCACAAGACAGATAACAAACACCATGCCTCAATTCCCATAGTTCCGTGTGCTTCCAAGGGAAATCTCAACCTAATCCTTCTTCAATATTCCATGAAAGTTTCTTTTCCATGTAATCCCTTGCATCATACTTCCATCAACATGTAACTGTCAGTGGTTAAATAAACATAGTAATATACTGGTTACCTCACCTTGTTGTGCCAAGCATGTTTCTTGCAACTGAACACATCCACTCCATCTCTCAAGGGGCTCCAATTCCATGGACAGATCCACCTGTAACTAGAGACTAGCTAATATACCTGTCAAATACAAGTTCATGAATCTAGCACATATCCACATAAAGTCAGACAAGATTAAATTTAATAAGAATTCCTATATGCAAAGCACTCATTCATTTGGAATTATGGTTTTCAAACATAGCCAAATAATTCTTTCCCAACTCCTCTTTTTAACCCTTTCCTTGCTACAATTGACTTTTACTATGCACTGTCAGATCACCAACTGTTAGTTATATAAACACATCAACTATTACCTTGTCATGGTCATTGCTAATACCAAGCATGTTTCCTATGCTCTTTACACATGTTGAACACATGTTCCAAATATCAATACAATTATTTCTATCAATTTGAAATCAACCTTTACCAAGACTAGCAATCATATCATAATTCATAGTCAACTCATAGCCATTAGACATAATGTTACAACTATCACCTACCACACTCAAGTACATGTCAACTGTATCAACACATGTGTGTTAGTATAATCATCTTAGAAAACAATCATCTCAGAAAGAAACCCTCTAGGCACATACTCATATCATTTCAAGTAATCAAACATTTAGACCTCAGATGGATGACATAATAGACACAAAGCACTCAAACACCAAGTAAATGACATAGTCAAACATTCAAACACCAATTAGACGAAATAAGAAAACTCATACCTTAATTTATCTTAGGGGAGGCTATCTTGTCTACACAATCAAGCTAGATTAGCATGATATAACTTCTCCACATATCAATTGTGAGGCCCCTATACTACTAGTGTAATCCCTTATTGTTATTAGTACAACCCACTTATTATATTGATGTACCCACGTAGTTCCCATATTATTACTATTGTGCCCCATAGAAGCCCAGTATTGTTATTATTGTGCCCTTACATTATTATTGCTATGTCGGCTCTGATTATGTTATGACCCCTTAGACTCCTATATATAGAAAGGAGGTCTTTTCATTTGTATCATCCAAGAATTGTTCATTTATGTAACGTAAAGGAGGTTGCACCCTCGAAGAGGCTGAATTCTAAGGCGTTGATCTATCTTTTCTATCTTTTTCTTGAGCTGGTTTCATAGCATTTGGTATCAAAGCTTTGGATTCTAGGGTTTCGCTGCTCCAAACAGGCCATCGTGGCATTTTCTCTATAACTTTTTTCAGCGACGTTTCAGAAGCTAGAAAGAAAACACATTTGATATGAAATCGTGTTGCACCTCGGTTCCGAATTTCAGAGCTTTTCGTGCTATATTTACAGAGATATGATCTAAGGAAGTTGGTCTTTTTGTAGACTCCTAAATTACATTCCAAACAAGTGACCTGGGGAAAATTGTCATAACTTTTGCTCTGAGCATCAGATTGAAATTGTGTAAGAAGGTACAAAAAGCAGATGGACTTTAGTTTCTTGTATATATTTTTCAGTGCCAAAGGTTGAAACAGTGACACGTGGCACTTCATACAAGTCCGCTCTTCTAGAAAGGTCTATAATCAGGTCATCTTGGGAGATTGTGCATAAATATTTCTTGGAGAATCCAATTTGGATCAGACTGGTGGCATTGGAAAGAGGATGCAGAGGGATACTACAGATCGCAATTTTAGAACTTAAATATCCAAAAGTACAAAGTCAAAGTCGTTTCAAGATCGAGCTCCTAAAAAACAAGATGAGGAAGTTTAATGGCAAGGATCTGGTAAATTGGATAATTCAGATGGAGCAATATTTTGATCTACATGGTGTACTACTATTACAAAAGGTATGTATTGCATCTTCATATTTAGAACTAGATCAATTTTTATGGTATGAAGGGCTTTGTTCTCATAAACAACTTGTTACGTGGTAAATTTTGACGGAGGAAATGATAGCACATTATGTGGATACAAAGAGCAACACCTTCTTTAGATCAACACCACAACAATTGGAAGGAGTAAAAGGGCTTTGTGACATATTGGAAAGAAAAAATATGGAAACCAAGAAGCATACCGCTCACAACTATAACGACGGAAGTGTTGTTTCTCCTAGCCTTCCACAACGTACAAGGGTTACACCACAACAACTGGAAGAAAAAAGAGAAAAAGGGCTTTGTTACAATTGTGATAGCAAATGCACTAAAGGTCATAAGTGTTCTGAGAAGAAATTATTTTACATAGAATATGAAGAGGAGGAGGAAAAGGATCAAGAATCATCAAAAGAAGAGGATATATGCCAGGACCCCACCCCAGAGAAAGAAGAAATGACTCATACCATATCTTGTAAAGCATTGGCAAGAATTACCACTCCTCAAACTCTCAAGATAGAAGGACATATCAAGAAGAAAAATGTGCAAGAAGTGAAAGATCACATAGAGAAAGAAGAAATGAATCCAACCATATCTTGTAATTCATTGGTCGAAATTACAACTCCTCAAACTATCAAGATAGAAGGACATATCAAGAAGAAAAATGTTCAAGAAGTGAAAGATCACATCGAGCATCAAGAAATGAATCCGACCATATCTTGTAAAGGATTGGAAGAAATTACCACTCCCCAAACTCTAGAGATAGGACATATCAAGAAGAAAAAGGTTCAAGCAGTGAAAGATCACATCGAGCATCAACAACAAGTTCTCCAACTTTTAAAGGATAACGCCACTTCAGTGAAAAATCAAACGAAACAATAGGTAGATCAACATCATAGTGAAAAATGTTTTGATGTAGGTGATTGGGTATTTTTATTGCTACATCTCAAGCAAGCTATTTATGAGAAGGAGATGCTGGCAATACTACTTGCACTTAAAAAATGGCAACCTTACCGAATGGGAAGACTCTTGAAGGATGAGGATGTGGAAGTATTGTTTTGTACTATTTCTATTGTCCAACCAGATTGGATAAATGAAGCAAGGAATGAATGGAAGAAGGACAAAGAAGTATGGCCACTTATTCAAAAGTTGCAAAAGATCCCAATTCAAACAATATTGCCAGAAATTGAAGAGGAACGAAAAATCATATTGGAACTTGGAGCAGTCATAGAAACAAGAACCTGATAGCTATGAAATTGATCAATTTCAGAGTATCTCATCAAGTGGAAGAACTTACCCATTGAAGATTCCACATGGGAGGACAAGAATTTTATACTGAAGCATCAAGAACTACTCAAGCATTGAGGACAACACTTTTTGAAGGAGAGGGGCGTGTTAGGCCCCTATACTACTAGTGTAACCCCTTATTGTTATTAGTACAGGCCATTTATTATATTGATGTACCCACGTAGTGCCCATATTATTAGTATTGTGCCCCATTGAAGCCACTATTTTTATTATTGTGCCCTTACATTATTATTGTTATGTCGGCTCTGATTATGTTATGACCCGTTAGACTCCTATATATAGAAAGGAGCTCTTTTCATTTGTATCATCCAAGAATTTTTCATTTATATAATGTAAAGGAGGTTGCCCCCTCGAAGAGGCTGAATTCTAAGGCGTTGATCTATCTTTTCTATCTTTTTCTTGAGCTGGTTACATAACATCAACTCAAACATAAATAAGGTCATGATATCCATAATAGTCACTAGCTAACATGTTCACATCATAAACTCATAGACAAATTCATAGTAATCACATATGCACGGTGAGTCTAGATTAATAGGACATAATATAACAACATATTAACTCATACCTGAATGTCATAACCTTAACCATTTGCATAGACCAATCCAAATTTGTATGATACATATAACATAAATATCTTAGTGTAATAACCCTAATCATCAAGTTACTAGCATATAACAGAAAACATTATATATCAAGGTCATCGACAACATATAACATAATCATTAGGTTAATTGACATAAAAGAACGAGTTAACCTATAAAATACTTGTTAACAACATATAACATAATCATTAAGTTATCTAACATAAAACAATGATAACAATGCATACAACCGCATAACACTATTATTCATGACTAACTAATGCATGTACCTATGATCACACTAATTAAATAGAATCTACCATGCATGTAACCATAACAACAATAAACATGAAAGGCATATAAACATAACCATAATGCATACAACAATCATTAACCTACATACTTTCATGTGCACCATACAAACATGTATGACGACATGCTCTCGCCTTGAGGTACAATGCTACAACTTCACTTTGATGACCTGAATCTCCTACTCTATCTCAATCAACACATTAGAATCATAACATACCAATAGCATCATGATGACCTAATTGCATACAATGAATCTACAAAGCATGTTTAACCTACTATACATGCATAACCATAACCATGACAATGCTTTCAGAACAAGATATAGACACCAACATGAATAATAAATGATTATATAACCATACATTGATGACGACACATCCCACAAGAACACCATTAAACTTCACTTAGTGACATCACTACAACCATGATCAACGCCATGAAAATGAAATAATCACATGGGCTACAAGCATAAGGAACACATATGCAACTGACATTAAAGCATGACCAACACACTTCCCATCCAGTTCGAGGGCTGAACCATGCTATGATACCACTCTGTAACACCCTCCTCCCACATCTACCCAAGTAACCAAGAAACTAGAGTAAACATGTGATGAGAAGTTACTATGATATGATTCCACCTCCTAAGTCATGTTAAGGAAGTGGAACTGATAGAAAAATACCATACATACCTTAAATATCAGCAACATGACTCCTAAGAACCATCCCAACCTTTCTAGCAACCATCCCCTGGGTACCATTGAGGGTTTGGACCACTTGACCCTTAGACGCTCCCATGATATGGGCTTGATAGCATCTAGAAGGCTCTGGTCTCTCTCATGACAAGGCATACCAGCATCCAGGGACTATTTTTGTCAGTGTTGTGCCAATGTCCCCAGAACTCAAGACACTTTTTCAAGCCCAAGGTCCAAGTCATTGCCCATAATTTAATGACACCTTTAGAATAAAAATTTAACAAGGAAATGGTGATACAAGTGCAATTACTTGAACAAGCCCTTGACTGGACCCCTACTAGCCATGATAGGCATTTTTTCAAACATATCATGATTATGAAGTCTATGGGTGTAAATGATAGATCCACGCATAAGGGTCTCATACTCATCTAACAATCGCTAAGAAGCATTGATGCCTCAACACATTAGTTGCAGTTTCATACATTATGTCATAGATACATTGTTCATTTATTTACAAGTAAAAACATGGTTAGAGCCATACATAGCTACTTTCATAAAACATATACATAACCAACATAATAACAACATAAATACCAAGGAAATCACGGTCATACGATCCACATATAAACTAGTATAATACTCATAGAACTACAAGGAGACGTAACCTCATATTGATGATGTAAAATCAAAACTCGGGATGGGACTACAATGTTCCACCTGACTATAGAATGGTTGAGCCAAATCTCTCTTCATCCATTCACCCTTGTGCCATATTCTAAGAATGAATGCCGGATCTCATAGAACACATCAAGCCAAAACCATCTAGGGTTTCGAGAGGCCAACCACCTCAACCCATCAAATAATGATTCCACCTCACGGTTAGACATCACAAAACCATCATCATTTTGATCTCTACCCAAGCCTTCTGGGATTCCAAAGCATTTTTCCAACCAAGGCTGCTAGGACTAGTACCTCATCCCACAACTTATCTGGGCTTCTAGAGAATTTTTCTAACCAAGGCTTCCAGGAATAGTAACTCAACCCAAACTGTTATAGGGATTCTAGAGCGTTTATCCAACCAGGGCTTCCAGGAAGTAGTAACTGAACCCAAGCTAAAGGAAACATTAGAACTAACTAGAAAAACAAATAGATAAACCCACAACACCACAACTATTCATGAAATGGCAAGGATAGGAAAATCCACTATTAATCCAAGGAATCCTCTATGCCAACGATAGATCATGACCAAGAAACCACATGCATGTGCCATGCATGCTGAAACTAGTGAGGAAAACATACATGCAAGTTGGTACCTACAATAAAAATCCATTGTAGTTGTTGATCCCGATTTCCTCTTGCAACTTCTCACTCTTCCTTTTCTTTATTTCTCCAAAAATCCAAATATGCCACACCCTCTAGGAGTGCTCCAATAAAACTCTGTGTCCAAGAGTATGAGAGAGAGAATAGATAGAGGGAGCTCAAAACTAAACTGACAAAAGTCTGCCCAGTGATCCTCATAAGCCTTTTTATTAATGAGGCCTCTATTTTCTTCAATTTCCATTATTTTCCTTCATTTTTATCCTCACATACAGCCTGTGACCTTTCACCTTCCTTTTCTCCTAATTTCCATTATTTTCATAAATAAATGTTGAATAATGCTTCATGCCTTTCCAAAGCCGTTTCCATTTCCTTTGCCAATTTTCTTTATCCATAATAAACTGAATGAAAACCCACTAGGATGTTTTTTCCCACAATTCTGCTTGGAATACATGTCCCATGACTATGGTCTTATATATTTTTACATGAATTTTTAATCAGAGTTGTTACAACAACATAAGTAGATGTAACAATTCTGGCAAAGGCAACATTCAAGGCAGAGGAAAGAGTCAAGGCAAAGGCAACACTCAAGGAAGAGGAAAAAGTCAAGGGAGAGGATAAAATCAAAGCAGAGGACAAAGTAGAGGTAGAGGATAGAGTCAAGGCAGAGGCATAGATTTCAATCAATTTTTTTTGTAGAAGGTGTAACAGAGTTTGTCATTATGTTGAATATTGTCGAACTTCTCTTGAGAAAAATTCAAAATTTTCACCAACACATGGCACAATTTTCTAATGATCAAGAATATTATGGCTTAGAATATGTATTTACTACACATCAAACTTCAAAATCAACAACATTACATGTCTCTACATATCTTAAAACTGATTATGAAGAAGATTGGATCTTAGATACAGGGGCAACACAACACATCACTTTTCTACATGACTCTTTTTGGAATTTTCAACAATGCCATCTCAATTCAATCTTTCTTGCAAATGATACAAGACAAACTCCATGTAGGAAAAGTCTAGTGAAATTTTCTCTTCCTGGCATTAGAGAAAAATTAATTTCAAATGTTTGGTATGTACCAACTTCAAAGAAGAATTTGTTGTCTTTAGTCATGATTTGACAAGAAGGGCATCAAGTTGTTATGAGGGACGGATTACTAAAAATAAAATCCATCAAACATAATATGAATACATTCATGATAAGATATGGATATGGAAAACTTGTAAGGATGAAAGGAACAATCATTCCACAAAATTTTGATTTTCCATGTGCAACAAATATAGATATTTCACCAATAATGTTGTGGCATGGTAGATATGAACATTTAAAATTTGAAAGTCTCTCTGAACTTCAAAAGCAGGGAATGGTTAAAGGACTTCCAACTTTTAAGAAAGAAAATGCAAAAATGTGAGGCTTGCATTTATGGAAAAAAAAATCGAGATACTTTTCCAACAAGTTCATGGCATGAAAACAAGCGTTTCAAATTGGTTCAAAATGACATTTGTAGACCTCTACAAAATTATCTCAAAGGTTGCAAATATTTTTTACTCTTCATTGATGATTTTATTAGAATAATTTGGGACTTTTTTAAGCAAAAGTCTGAAGCATTCGAAAGGTTTAAAACTTTTCGCCAACTTGTTGAGAATGAAGCTAAAGAGAGGATTGCCACTCTCAGGACAAACAATGGATGGGAATTCACATCCAATCAATTCCAAACCTATTGCAGGGACAATGGTATCAAAAGATAATTGACAAATTTCTACACTCCACAACAAGATGGAGTAGTAGAGAGAATGAATCACAACTTGTTAGGGATGGAAAGATCCATGCTAACTTTGAAAAATTAAAGTCCTTTATATTGGGAAGAACCAATACATTTAATTGTCTACTTAAGAAATAAGTCTCCTACCACTTCTTTGGATGGAATTACACCATATGAAGAATGTTTTGGTTTCAATCCTCAAGTCAAACATCTTAGAGTTTTTGGTTTAGTATGTTATGCCTTAGTTCCAAAAGAAAAAGGAACTAAGTGTGATTCATGAAGTTTGAAGTGTACAATGATTGAGTATTCCAATGAAAATAGGGGATATTGTCTTCTGTCCAATGGGAATTTTATTTTCATCAGGGATGTGATATTTGAAGAAATAGAAAGAAAGAGTTCCACAGAGATAGAAAGTCTTCTACAAAATTGGAAACTAAGGGAGATAAAAAGAAAATGAAAATGAAAAATCAACCAATTACACAACATTGGTATGAAATTGAATTGCCTTCATCAGAAAATGGTTAATCCAACTCATCTACTTATACACCATCTGGATCATCTAAATCTCCTATCATCAGTTCATCTAATAGTGACTCTCCACCCTATGAACCTTCAATTGATCAAAGAATATTTGTTTCTATCAATCCACTTTAAAATGATGGTGATTATTCAAATCCACAAACAAGTGAACTTAAACTGCCAAAATAAGTCATTCAACGTTTGAAAGATGTCAAGCTAGATGAACAAAACAAAATAGGGACATGGAGTCCACACATAAATGAAGAAAAAATTTCCTTAATAAAAAATGATTTTATTGAGCCCTCCACATACAAAGAGGTAGTAAAACATATAGAAAGGAGAAAGGAAATGGTTGAAGAATACAAAATAGTGATGGATAACAACACTTGGAAACTTGTTGATTGTCCTCAAAATGTGAAACACATGAGATGAAACTGAGTTTATAGAATTAAGTATAATCTAGATGGAGACATTGACAAGTACAAAGAGATACTTGTTGCTAAGGGTTTTGCGCAACAAGAAGGCATCAACTATGATGAAACATTTGCACGTACAACAAAATTGAACACCATCAGATTAACACTTGCACTAACATCTCTTTTGTAGGCCATTTTGTCACATCTAGTGAGTGAGCATACTAATGGGATCAATCAATATCTTATTCCCCCTTGTGACCATCTTTTCCAAATCCCTAAGCATGTTCCTTTCATTCCCCACAAATTCAACACTAAACTTCATCATCTGAGTCAATTTTAGGAGCAATGCTCCATGTATGCCTATTGGGGTGCAATCAATTCTAGGTTTCTTCAATGTGGCCTATGTTGGTTACCAATATCTTGCTCCACTTTGCACCTACGTTGGTTCCAAAAATCTGAGAGAATAATCAGGATTCTAGAAGCTTCCCCTCCTAGGAGTTTCCAAAAGTTGTTTGAAGTACTTACCTTGGATAAAACATTCAGATCCTATCCTTCCCTACTTTGTAGTTTTCACCACTTATCCTTTGATCCTATCCCTCCATCAAAGGTGGATCTCTTACCCTAGATTGGTAATTGGGTAAGAAATCCCAACTTACCCTAATTATCTATATATTCCCAGCCTTCTATGTGGTTGTGGGTTGGATTTTGGAGAGTGATTATACCCTTATACTATATTAATGAGTGGTTATCATCTCATGCATTTAAGGTGATTTGAGGTACATATTGTGACAAGGAAAGGACAAGTCAACAACTTGGTGGAGCTCTTCTACAAGATCAACTGCTACTTATGATTGTAATCTCCTTCTATTTATATTAATGCAAATAATTCACTATTTTCCTATATTCGATGTTGTTATTTTCACTTATTTCAATACCATGCTGATCTATTGAATGAAGTTTTTAGATGATACTGCATAGATATTTTAGTTTCTTGGCTTGTGTTATCTAATTGTGTAGGGTCTAATTTTGGCATTCAAAGCTAGAATTGGAGCTTCCAAGTGGAAGAAGGAGAGAAGTGTGCAAATCATTATAGGTAGGCCTCACTCATTCATCTATTTATTTTAAGGGACAGCATTGAGTTCCATGTCTCTCTGTTGTTCTAGGTTAGCCACTAACCTAAGGGAGATACTTTTTTTTATGCAATCATAAATTCTGTATAAAAAGCTCAGAAAGGATGGAAAGTTCATGAAATGGATGATAAAATTGCCTTCCTCAATGGATATTTACATGAAGAAGTATGTATGACACATCCTCCAGGTTTTGAGATTGAAGGGCAGGAACACAAAGTCTGGGAGCTACTCAAGGATTTATATGGATTGAAACGAGATCCACGAGCTTTGTATGCCAAAATGGATGAGTAAGTTTACAAAGTTGGCTTTAAGAGATGTGAATTTGATGATAATTTATATTTACACCAATATTGTAAAAATATGGTGATTCTTTTTATCCATGTGGGTGACTTAATCATTAATCAGAACAATAATGATCATATTTTGTAGGTAAAGCAAGAGTTGTAGGTTGGTTTTAAGATGACTGATTTTGGATTTCTTCACTACTATCTTGTGTTATGGTGTAGAAATCCCTCTTGCTAACAACATTGGTCTCCATAGATCCTAAGGGAAACTAGAAACAAACAGACAGTTGAATATATTTTTCCCTAAGCTTATTTCATTTGAATTGTAAACACAAGAGTAGGAGAATAACCCTCTTACTTATTTTTGAAATGCTTGATGAAGACACTTGCCTTGTATCGATGAAGCTTCCCAATGGTCAAAAATACCTACAATCAAAAACATAAGAGAGATCAAAGGAATATGCAATCATAAAAATTCAAACAAGCTTAATGTAATGATTTAGGAGATTAGAAATTGACATTATATTACTGAATATTAGAAGAAACATAAATCATTCATCATTTCAATAAGATAATACAATGGAGAAAAATATTCATTTGTCTTAATTCAAGGATAAAGAAGATCCTTACAACCTTTGCCTTGATGTCATGAGGTTCCTCCCAAATGACTCTAAACCTCTCTTTAGTTGATAAGCCTTCCAATCTAAATTCAAGAGCATAAATGTATCTTTTTTAACTTCCTAATCCCTCTATCCTCTTGTCAATTGATAGGCCAAGAGGAATAACTTTCATGTCCAAAAGAGAAGGATAAGATCCTCTAATTGAGGGATTACAGTTTGTTGATGAAAGGGAGTTAACTCCATAATATGAGAGGTATGGCTTGAATATATATGACCTATAATATTTAAGTTGGGATATATTTGACCAAGAATGATTCCTAAATTAATTTTTTATTTTTACTTTTCTTTGAGTTATCTCCAAGGTCTACAGTGGAAGACAGAGCACAATTATGCATATTTTTCAGGGATAGACACTAAAAATGCATAGAAACGAACTAGGAAAATCTCGTAGGTCATACTTAACATTTCATAAAGATATTTTACCCAAAATTCACATTTTCTTCAAATGTTTTTAAATGTTTGACTTCTAAGGGAGTGTTATGCAACATTTTATGGATGGCGAGAGATCCATTTTAGCGGTCAAGGGTCATGGTGACAAAATTAGACATAACAGATTCCCCCTTAAAGTGTAAAGTTTGAAAAATAAGTTTTAAAGATTGAAGTGATTTATCATGCCAAAGATTAGATCAGATACAATGGTTGGATACCTATAAGAGACATTCAAGGATTAAAATCAAATATATAATCATCAATGAGGTAGGAATTACCATACTCAAAGTAAAACTAACTTAATGAACAAGTACAAAAAACCTCAAATATCATATCCATAGTAGACATAGTATGGATGCAACCATCAATTATGAATTTGTCTACACAATGTTGAATATATATTTTCTCACAACCTGCATTGATGAAACTAGATCCATGGTCTTCATCTCCATCTCTCGATTTTTAGTATGAATCTAGCCATGCGAGTGAATGTCTCGAAGTCAAACATGGTAGAAAACTCTTCATTATAGGTCAATGATGTGAACCATTAACAAGTGCGAGAGAAACCATCAATAATGACAATGTCTCTCAAGAAACTCTCAGTACAATCTATAGAGTGTGAAAAGATGATTTGAAGTCAAACACTCATAGAATCATTTGATTGAAGGCCAGTGATAAGAACCTATCATCGAAGATGAGAAACCTACCATTCAGGCATGTAGACCTCAAGATACTGAAGGTTTCTAGATCAACTTCCTAGATAATGAGTTGATGTGGATAGGAAGCGACCCGTCGCAGGAGGGTCTACGCCACAAAAGACAATGTCAAGTTTTGAAGAATAGTTGCAAGGATTGACTCAAGGATGGTTGACACAACTAAAGGCTAAAATTTGCAAAGGAATATGAACTAAGGTTGAAATTATCTTGAACACATAGCGATACAACAATTGACTTGGCAACATTTGACTCAATTATAATACTCAAAACTAGCTAAAGACTTTCAATGGGGTTCGATTAACTATAAGACAAATGGATTTCCCATCCCAGACATAGGCGGGACAAAGTGTCATGTTCAAGAGAGACCTACTACCTTTGTAATTGTGTAAAATGAATACCTTTTTCCAATTCTCCCCCCCCCGCCCCCACCATTACTAGCAAGTACCTCTTTTTATTTTTTACAAGCTTGAGGAGGATAACATATGCTTGTCCTATAAGCTCATCCTTTAGATGAGTCCTTTGAAGTATTTTTAACGAACCCTAATAAGGAGTGGTTCGGTCTCATTATGCTTAATGAGTCCTATTGTATTTTATTTTTAATGAGTTCAATAAAGGGGTAGCTCGATATTTTTTTCATGTTTGAAATACACACAAAAAGAAAACTCATTCAGTTCTTTTACCGTAAAATTTTAACGAGCCATAGAAAGTAGAGCTAAATGGTTTTTAGTTTTAGGGAGTTAGGAGAAAAACATAAGTAAACTCCACAGTGTTATTTTTCATAATTTTAGTCCCTCAAGCCCGAAAAAAGGATGAAATAATGTAGGAGAGAAGTTTATTGACCATAATTAGTCAGTGTATACATTTTCGGTAAATAGTCAAGTTCAATCTGTAAAAGGGGTAAAATTATAATCATTGGATGGTTGTTCATTTACTTTTACGAGTTCAAACAATCAAGTGCTTGACAATTCTTTCATGTGTCAAGAGTCTGAAAAGGGCTTAAAAGAGGACTCTAGGTTTTCACTTTTTTGTGATTTTCAAGAGCATGAAAAGTGATAAAAGTCTTCTCATAGTCAAAATGATCCATTTTTATGTTGTAATTTGTTCTACACATTAAACTCAATAAATTATCATAACTTCTTGGTATTAGGACAAAAAACCATAAAAAAATTGACTTTTAAAAGGTCTCAAGCATAAAAACTAATATTTTAATCACCCAAAACTTATAAAAGTTCAAAAAGTAATTTTATTTTTACCATTTGTTTTTTAACAAGTTTGAAAGAAGAAAGAGGCTGATTCTGAGCATACTAGTGGATGAAATCATGAACTGTTTTCTCCAAGTAAGATATCTATTGAATATCTACATTTTCATCTATTTAAATTTCAATCTAAGCTTTCATTTAATTTCTTGGGCCGTTTTTATGTTAATAAATCTGTGCTTGGGCCTGCACGATTTCTCTCCATCGGGTCCGCACAGGACGATAATTTTTGGTGTAATGAGAAAAGTGATCTATGAGGTTTCTCTCCCAAGGAACAATGCAACTGCACTTTGTTTACCTAAAAAGGGGTTGCGCAAATGCAGAGGGTTTTCAAAATTGTGGAGATCCTGCCCCAAAAAATGCAAAAGTTGTTTCAAATGTTTAGCTGACTCCTTTTAAATGTCATTTTTAGGATGTTTGACCATTCAAAATGGAATGAATGGAGAGATAACATGAGAACCAATATGCAAGAACTTTCAATGATCCAGCCACTTTGCAGGCTTTGAGAAATTGTGGCCTCTACAAATATTCAATTATTCCGAGGATGAAAGCTCAGGTAGAGCTCATGACATGGTTAGTGATAACTTGGGATGTACAAGATAAATGTTTCATGATTGAGGATCATTGTGTGACCATTGATGCAGCTGATATGTACCTTTTGATGGGGCTCTCCCATAGAGGGGTTGATATTTCTTTATATGGTAAAAGACCGGGTGTAGAGACTATTATTGGATACCTATGGTGATACTATGGGAATGCACAACTCAAGGAAGACATGATTGGTATTTATACTATTGGGAACCTTACCTTAAGGATCATAGCTTCCAATTTTATCAAAGCATGTGGCAACACAACTCTTCACTTGGCCACAAAGGCCCAGATGCAGACCGTCGTGGAATGTTGGGAGTTCACATTGTTTAACTGGTGTGAGGTAGTGATTGTAGATATGAAAGGACAACTAACCAAAGATAAGAATGGTAGATTAAAGAGTTTCAGTTGTGGTGCTATTCTAATTTATTTCACTCTAGAGAGGATTCTACTCATTAAGCCACAATAGCTTTTGGTGGATGAGGGAGGGCCTCGAGATCCACAGATGCTAAGGTGGATTTCTCTTATGGCTCGTCATGGAGTTGATGGTCTGGTGGTGAGATATGATCCTTTGTTTTTTGTATGGATGGGTCAATAGATCATATCAATTGAGGATTTCCCATATGCAAGGATGGACTACAACGATGACCCAATTATTGCACTTCCAGTAGGGACATAGTGGGTGAGCTACGTAAAAATTTCTCACTTTTATATTTATTTTTAAGTTTTTATGTGTTTTTTTTTCGTTCAAGGCTAATTAATTGAAATGCCTATGCATATGTGGGCCTAGTTTGACCAATGGGGCTACAAAATTTTGACAGGTAGGGTGGCCAAGCAATAGTAGTTGTAACACCAAACCCAGAGCCAAGAGAGACATTGATCGAGTTGGAACACAACCTAGAGAGGTTGACTATAGATATCCCAAAGACTAGGACAAGTGATTTTCCTCTCTAACACCAGAGGCATGTTGTTGGGCTTCCAAGACTGCTGAGGCAATTGTTATGTCGTGTTTCTCGTGCTATAGTTTTCTATCATGATTATCATTGTGCTTAGCTTCTTAGTCTTCCAGGGCTACATTTTGATTTTTGTGTCAACACATTTGAATAGTAAATGCCATGAGGCCTTATGTCCTTGGATGACATATTTTTTGTATAACACACTCTCTAAAAATGTTATCCAATGGATTCTACTTCTTCTCCTGCTTATCCTGTTTTACACTTGATTTGCAGATGTCGACGTCCCCTAAAACTTACATCGAATTTGTTGATGGCGCTAATCATAGTACTCATAACTTTTCTTTTGCAATCTAGACAATTTATTTACCCAATGATGATTTACTATCTATTCATGGGATATTCCTTGGTCAAACAACAAACAAGATAGAAGAATATAGTGCAGTCATTGAGTCACCAATTTTTTGTTGGGTTGTGTTATATTCTTTCCACGACTAACCTAGCTAGTGAACCAGGGGGTTAGAGGGGGGGTGGAGTGCCCCCTTCGTTGCGTTGATTGCGCAACGGGGGGTTCACAGGGGGGGCGGCAGTCCCACCTATCTGGGGGTTTGAGGGGGGCAAGTAGCCGCCCTCTACGGGGTGCGGGGCAACGCCCCGAGAAAATTTTTTTTGGACCCTATATTAGGTTTGGCGAACCTACCTATGGTTCTTGGTCCATGTTTTTGGACGTGATGGTTTTCGGTCCATGGTATTGGATGCTTCGACATGTATAAATATGTATTATAACATTGGAAGGAACATAATGAAAAATCAAACTGTTAGTCCTGGTTTTGGGATCCAGTGGGAAATGTCTGTGTATATGTGTTTTATGTGTTATGCTCTCGCATTTTTATTTTTCCTGTGATTTAGAATTCGTATGCAGGTAATTTATGTATGGGGTTAAAACCTACATTTGGTATCGGAGCTATTTTCGCTTCAAGGGGGCGCCTTTGTTTCTGATGGGTTTCACTCGGGCCTGTGGTAGACCCTGTTCAGAGGGAGATCTGCAAGATCGATTCTGGTGGTGAAAGAATATGGCGACCAGCAGAAAGATAGAGATTGATAAGTTCAATGGTTAGAGTTTTGAGTTGTGGAAACTCAATATGGAGGATTTGTTGGTGGATAAAGATCAGTGGATCGTGGTAGATCCAGGTATTAAACCAACGGGAGTGACCGATGAAGAATGGAAGAAGTTGGACTGGAAGGCAAAGAGAACAATACAATTGCGTGTCTCAGATTTAGTATTGTTGAATGTATCAGGGGAAGCTATGATGAAGGCTCTGTGGGACAAGTTAGGGACTTCGTACCAATCTAAGTCTCTGGTGAATAAACTATTCCTGCGGAAAAAGCTGTATAACCGGAGGATGAAAGATGGAGACTCGGTGACAGAGCATCTAAATGCATTTAATAATGTGGTAAGTTAGTTATCATTTGTTGATACTAAAATTTCAGATGAGGATAAGTGCATCGGTTTGTTGTGTTCTCTACTAGATTCGTGGGATA
Source organism: Pinus taeda (assembly GCA_000404065.3). NCBI lineage: Eukaryota > Viridiplantae > Streptophyta > Pinopsida > Pinales > Pinaceae > Pinus > Pinus taeda. The sequence continues at coordinate 65,608 of APFE031374645.1, read as the reverse complement.
GTCTGGTTATTGTAATAGGTAGCAATGTAACTGCTTTGCAGTTTGATGAAATAGTCTCAGCCTTGGTGACGGAGGAGATGAGACAGAAAAATTTGGACAGCCAGAATGGTGATGCCTTGTCTGTATGAGGACGGTCCCAGAACAGAAACAAAAATAAGCCATCGAGTGGGAGATCCATATCTCCAGGAAAACCTATAAAGGTGGTGTATTGGAAATGCAGAAAGGAAGGGCACTTCAGAAGGGAGTGTAAATCTAAAGCTCCTGATAAAGGAAAGGGATCCGATGATGGTCCTTCTGCAGAGGCAAAAACCACCTCTTATGAAGGTGGGGATGTGTACTTGGCTTCTTCAAGTACACATGTAGATCATGAGGCATGGTTGATTGACTCAAGTGCA
>APFE031374645.1:42840-61568 GCA_000404065.3 Pinus taeda | reverse complement strand
TCGGCATGTATAAATATGTATTGTAACATTGAAAGGAACATAATGAAAAATCAAGCTGGTAGTCCCGATTTTGGGATCCAGTGGGAAATCTCTGTGTATATGTGTTTTATGTCTTATGCTCTCTCATTTTTATTTTTCCTATGATTTAAAATTCGTATGCAGGTAATTTCTGTACGGGGTTAAAACCTACATTTTTTATGGCGGATAAATCCCTCTTTCTGATAAGAGAGATCTCCCTAGATCCTAAAGGAAACTACAAACAAATAGGCAATTGAATAACTCTTTCCCTAATCTTATTTCATTCTAATTGTCAATACAAGAGTAGGAGAATAAGCCTCTTACCTAGTTCCGATATTATTGATGAAGATCCATGCTTTGTCTCGATGAAGCTTTCCAATGCTCAGAAAGACCTGCAATCATAGACATAAGCGAGATCAAAGGAATATGCAATCATAACAATTTAAAAATCTTAATATAATGATCATGGAGATTAGAAATTGACATTATCTTAATGAACATCAAAAGAAACATAATTCATTCATAATTTCAATAGGACAATACAATGGAAAAATGGATTCATTTGTATTAATTCAATGATAAAGAAGAGCCTTACAAACTCTATCTTAATGTCATTAGGTTCCTCCCAAATACCTCTAAACCTCTCCTTATCTGACAAGCCTTTCAATCTAAATCTAATAATATAAGTGTATCTTTTCAGAACTTCCTAATCCTTCTATCCTCTAGTCAATTTATAGGCCAAGAGGAAGACATTTCAGATCGAAAAGAGAAGGATAAGATCCTGTAATTAGAGGATTAGGATTCCTTGATGAAAGGGAATTAGTTCCATGATTTTAGGTGTATGGATTGAATAGATATGACCTAGAATCTTTCAGTTGGGATATATTCGACCAAGATTGCTTATGAAATTCACTTTTTATTTTTACTTTTCTTTGAGTTATCTGCACACAGTGGAAGGCAGAGCACAGTTCTACACAGTTTTCAAGGATAGAAATTGAAAATGCACAAAAAATGATCACGAAAAGCATGCAGGTCATACTTAACAAGTCATAAAGCCAATTTACCCAAAATTCACATTTTATTCAAGGGTTTTTTATTATTTGACTTCTAAGGGAGTGTAATGGAACATGTTTATGGATGGCGAGAGATCCATTTTAATGGTCAAGTGTCATGGTGACAAAATGATGTGTAACATCATGGAGTTGAAGTATTTCAACATATAAACCATATTTTCTTTTGTCAAAGAAAGTATGCATATGAACTTCATCAAAGATTTGGAATGCAATATTGGAAGCCCGTTCTCACCCCCATGGAACAAAAGTTGAAACTTTCAAAATTTAAAGGGAGGGAACGGTGAACAATACTATGTATAGATAGTTGATTGGTAGCTTGATCTATCGGACAACCACTCATCAAGATTGAACTATGTAGTTATTATTCTTTCACGCTTTTTTCTTTACAAAAATACTAAGACCTTTGTACTTGGTGGATATTGAGATGAAAATTTTGCTAGAGTATTGATGATCAGGCATCAACCTCAGTTTATTTGATGAACATGAGGCCAACTACAATTTAGTGGAGTTGCAAGAAGCAAGCTACAGTGGCCACTTCTTTGGTAGAAGCAGGATAGATATTAGCATGGGAAGATGCATGTGAAATTTTTTGGTTTCTTAGAGTTTTGCAGGACTTGGGAATTCTTCAAGCAGAAGCCACATCTTTATTCATCGACAACTAGTGAGCGATAAAGCTACCAAAAATCCATTCTTCCATTCCAAAACAAAGCATGTGGACACAAAGTATCGTTATATCGGGAAACTCATCCCAAAGTACATCATAGAACCAATATATTTTCCATCAAAAGACCACATCTCAGATATTTTCGCAAAAACACTTGGTAGGATCAAATATACTAAGTTTCGGGAAAAGCTTGGTATTTGTTGTAATGTACCTCTCGATCAAAGGGGGGAATGTTAGGTGATCCAAAAATACATAAACCTTAGTTTAAATATTTAGAATGGAATATCCAATTACATAGAATATGTAATTAGATATTGGAGACATTTTAGAATAGCGAATTGTTATAAAAGATATGACATCTAGAAAGGTGTCTTTTCTTAGGAGCCAATTGAGGAAAATAGTTAGGAGTGTTGTTATGAGAGTATTAAATGTAAATGGACACTTCTAAATGAAATAAGTGATCCATAACAAAATTACGTTAGGAAATTAACTTATTTAAATCTTGTTTCTCCTCTTTCAAGAGTGTTCAATGTTTGTGTGTAAACTCTTTCTAATATTATGTAATTTTCTTTTCCATTTAATAAATTTGTGTGTCTAAGTACACTTTTATATAATCTATTCAGAGAGATTATTCACATAGAATCCGTAATAGTTCTAGGGATTGTTAGATTATCTTATTAGTAGTATTTCAAAAAATCTTTTATTTCTTTATGGTAGAGATTTTTGTATTCTTCATTCATTGGGATGGCTCTGCTCATATAGGGTTTTCCTGTATATTCCATTTTGTAAGGTAGTTCTACAAAATACTGTATTTTGTGCCAAAAATCATTGGGTTCATATGCACATCATTCTGCCTCTAACTGTTTCTTCAAATATTCTATTTTTCTTATGACTCTAGTTTGTCTCAATCCTTCATCAATCTTAAAATAGGATTTCAAGTATTTGAGCTCTTCCATATTATTTTCAAATTGTCCTAATTCTTGCATGGCCTAGACCATAGTTCAAATCCTTGGAGTTGAGACAAAGGTAGTGTGAGGGATTATAAATACCCTTCTTGATTTGGGAAAAAGATATAATATCCATACTTGCCATCATCTAATCTTGTTGAACCATGGGGTTCAATGACTGCTAAATATGAATTTCCTAGAATATAGTCTACTAGGATTCTTCCTATTGCAAATTTAATAATTATATGATAATTTTCTAAACAAATAGTGGCTTTAGAAACTTCATACTAAAATTTGTATTCTTGTGTTCCTAGCCCTATGACTTGCCTTAGCCTAATATTTAGTAGGAATTGATTTCTTATTTAATACATTTATGTATGCCCCCATGTCCAATAAAGTCTTTAAAGTAAAGACTTCACCTTGAATTTTAAATTTGAGCATAACATGATATTGTTGGTTTTGGATTGCCATGATTTTCATATTTTTTAGCCTTGAGAAGTCATCTGATTTGACCTCATAAATCTCTATATTTGAATTCTTTCTTAAAGAGGGGTTTTGTTCTAATACCAAACAATGTTTTGGATATCATATTCTTTTTCTTTCTTCATTTTTCCCCTTTATAATCTAGGAACTTGAGCTTTAATTTCACTGATTTCCATTTTCATTTTTTTATCTCTTGCTTAAATTCATTGATTGTAAGAATTATTTGTTTATCTTGCTAATGGTTTATGTGAAATGACTTTATATTCTTGTAATATGATGCATCAATAAATAGGAATCTTGAGGAGGTACCTTTTCTTGTAGGGATTTGCGTAGAACATTGGTTTCTAAGCATGGTCTTTAGGAATGTTTCCATCAAATTTTCTTTCATCTCTCCTTTAGGAAGAATTTTCATTCTTGCTAAGGCCTTGGCTTCTTCATCATCGGAAATGTGAGCCATAAATATTTTTGTTTCTATTATAATATAGGGTATGAACCCATTAATTCACACAGCGAAAGGTGTAAAACCAGGTGTCTTAGTTTTGTGTAATAAGTGTGATAAAAAAATAAGATATAAGTTCAAAGAACTAAGAAGTGTGTATTTCTCATCTTTTGTCTTTCCACATTAAGGAAAAAAACATAGGTGATGTCTAATAAACATCCACATATCCTTCTAAATCAATTGCCACAACTTCTCCAAATCATCAACTTTTTTCCTCTGGTATGCAAAATGACAATCACTATTTTCTTAATGAAATTATTAGCACATATTGAATTTCTATGGATAGTCGATGTCTACGCCTGTATAGAAAAGTATTTTCGATCTTTAAGCCTATATCAACAAGTATTGTCGAGCCTTATTTATAATGGATTGTTAAATATGCAATTATATGATGTTGTAACATCTTAAGAGCATTTTAAAGTAGCATGATGCAACTATTCTTCAAACAATTTTTGGTCAAAGGCTAGGGAGAAAGGGAGCGGAATATAAATGTTATGTAATAGAAAAATATTCATATTCATTAACTATAGAGTGAACATCCTTGACGGGGGTGTCCAATCATTGTGACAAGTGGTTGTCTATTGGAGTGTGGAGCCAGATGGGCCTCCACATTGAGCACAAATGTCATAAAGGTCATTAAGACCTAGGCTCCTCCCGCGAGCATCACTTAATGTGAAATAAAGGTAGGAGGGTGGCCATTTGTAGCTGTTGGGTGATGAGGAGGGAGTCCTGGATGTGTGAGAGCAATGAGGTACTGGAATCTTGGCTCAGACAAAGGCTTGGGGAGATAGTGTAGGATGCGTTTGGTGTAGGAAGTTATGTGGGGGATTGGAACCTGCAAGCACTCTGGCCATGGGATTTGGGAGAGAAGTGGAATAGCCATTATGACAAGAATTACAATCCTGGGGTTAGAGAGTATGGGTTTTTGGCTTTCCCTTCCCCTAACTCACTTTGGGTGTACCTTAGGAATGGGCTTTCTCCTTTGGAGAGGCAGTATGGTGGAAAATTTGGGTCGTGGATATTTCCTTGGAGCAACTTGATCACTTTAGAGAGTGGTAGTGTGTCCCCCAGTTTGCCGATAGACAGTGGCGAGGCGTATGGGAATTGCACTGGGTATACAGTGAACCCTAATGCTAGGGAGGTAATAAGCGTATTTCTGTGTTTGATCAATATTAGGCTTGCATAGTAGGTTGCATATGGCATTAAGGTTTGTCCCCATGGTGGTGCAATTGGTAGAAGAGGAGACGAATATATGCCAAGACAAAGAGGATGCACTCACAGAGGGAGACCTGGTCACCATATGTAAAACTCTCGACTATATGATGTTCCCAGTTTAGGCTTAGAGTTGACTGAGATCCGCCACTCTGATACTAAGGAAGCCATGTCCCCAAGTCACTCCCTAGGTCGCGTAGAGACCCCGATCACCCTCGAATCCATTGTGGCACAATTGAACAATCTCCATCTGAGCATGGAGACTCTAAGGGAACAATGTTAAGATGATTGAAATGAACTAATGGCCTACATCAATGACCTCCAACACACAATAATGAAATCCTAGACTCCATAGATGGTCTTCGGTGACAACTCCAGAGAACAAATGACCACCTTTATGCATTTGAGACGTGGGTGGAGCATATTAACTACCACATGCATGAGTAGGCAACGTTCTTTGCACCCCGACCACAGATTCCCCCCAACCCTCTTCCGTAATGTGTAATTCTAGAAAATTATCTTCTTGGGCTACTTATGGTTTGAAAATAACTAGTGAAACCAGTTGTCTTAGCTTCTTCATAGGCTCAATCTTGTCCAGAGCAGAACTCTTGTTAGCTCTCAAGCCTGTTATTTTTCCTAATGTGACAGCAATGATTGACTCAAATAGTCTATTGTTGTATTTTGTTTTTGAAATTATGATAATCCAATGCAAATTTTTTTATTGACAAAAAAAAAACTATAGAGTGGACATGCTTAGAAAGATATGTTTGGAGAATTAATCTCATTGTCTCCAGCTTGTCTATTAACTATTTGATTAGGAAATTTAAACTTTTCCCAAAATCCAAAGTCATCATAATGGTCTGTAACCTAAACAACCAAATAGTTTCCTCCTAAATCCAGCACAACTCGTTTCATGTGAAACGAACACTGTATGCTCCTAGAAATGCGATTTGTTCACTTTGTCAAACAAGTAAGAGTTTTGCAGGTGCTGACAGGGATGTTGACTGGGAATCCCTACATCTCAATCAAAAAAAGGAATATTCTTGGTATATTCCTTCGGTGTATTCTTGGAATATACGTAGGCTCAATGGCATCATTCTATTTGTCACTAGTTTTTTTTTTTGGCCAATGAGGAGGTGACACATAGCTAAGCTTGAGGCCACCACATGTCCTCCTAATGGAATATTAAAATTTGTTATGGTTGACATGGAAAAGGGTGGGCTCAACCCTACAACCTCCAATAGAAAATACCAAGCACTAACCATCGCACCTGCATGATGTTTATTAACTATATGGGGAAGGCATTTTTATTTAAAGTGATATGGTTTGTGAGTTGGGGGTATGGGACTATGGTTAACCCTTGACATCGGTCCATGAACCATGGTTCGGGGCTAACCATGGCTACAAAACTATAACTATGCCGATAATTGTAACCACAAAATTGTCTATGTGAACAGAATGCGGGTGGTGGAGTGGGGGGCACAGTTGGTGGGGGTGGCCAGTTGGCCTTAGCCCCTAGGCATGTGCCCCCCCCCCATGTGGGCAGAGTTTCCGAAACTTAAGCATTAGAGGATGTTTTAAATTTATGAAAATTTCGCTTGACTTTTAGAAAAAATGTTGCTTAGTTAGAGCACTTGGTGGGAAAAGTTTTAGGATGACGCCAGATTTTGTGCAATTTGTAGAGTGAATAGTGGAGAAACTAGGGGAGGTCATAACTTCTCTAGTTTTTTATCAAATTGGGTGCAAAAAGAGGCTAGATGGCCATTTTTTGATATTTTGGACTTATTGGAGTAGGTCTCAGAATCACAGGAGTACTTTTAGATATGATTTTTTCAATTTGAAGTCTATGGGTGCCATGGTCAACCACAGCGTTGAATCTATTTATGGAGGAGTTTGAAGATAGAGATGATCTTGCAGTACTTTTCTAGCCTCCATGTGCTTTCTGTAATAGCTATTACATCAGTGTTATAGCTTTTATTCCTCTTTTCTCTATGTTTTTTGGAGAAGAGACATGTTTATGTACTTCAAGTGGACTGTGGTACTGTTGATGCTCTATGAAGTTGGAGTATGGGGTCTTGGTGTAAGATGAATTTATTTGCTAAAGGCTTACATGTTTAAATGTAGGTTAACATGTGCTTAGAGTGATAACTCTTGCAGAATTTGTTTCTTTGAATGAGAAGATAGCCATTCCATTTCTTAGTGCTTTATGTACTCTTATTTTTCTAAAGATTGAGCATAATGAGAAGGGGACATACCATTAGAGTTTATCCAAGGAGATGTAGCCCAGGAGGGGTGAACTCACTAAATAACAGATGGTGTATTAATGATTAATGCACGGATCCATTCAATGTTTTGATTTCATATTTAAAGTTTTTCATGAAATTAACATAAGAAAACACACATAGAAACTCATGTTTTTACTTTCTATTTTGGAGTACAAACCTCAAGCACATTTTTGTATTCTAATGACGATCTTAGCATAGAAAACTAATATTCCACATGTAGATCAAGTTGGTATCAGAGCACTGGTGTTTGCAAGTGAATGTGTTTTGAAGCTTAACAGAGGATAAAGTTTTGGAAAGGAGAGCAAGATTATTACAATCTCTACCACCAGCTCTGTCTCAAGTTGTAGTAGAAGCTTCAAGCAAAGCATTCCCAAGGAGGAGAGCCTGCAGGAATGGCAGAGGATGTGAAGTTTTTTAGAAAGCCTTTCTTAGAAATGGTAGAAATGTTTAAATTCCTCTATGAAGAGAGGAATACCAAACTGCAAGGCAGAGGCTCTAGACCTCTAAGAGGAGAATGTTCTCTAAGGGAAGAAGGTAACAAGAATGGTGATAAACCACCATCTTCTCCACAATCTTCATGTTTTTCTACAACTGTTATGTAAGATGCTAGTGTAGAAATTCCCTCAGAGAAGGAACATGGACATGTTTTTACCTTTTGTCCACATGATGTGGAGGATGATGTTCTATCAACACCCAACTTCAAGGAGTTGAAAGAAGAGAGACAAAGAGTCAAAGAGGACACATCTAGAATAAAAAGAGATTTTGTAAACATATTTGTATGTAAATCAAAAGATGAGGCAAATGGTAAATATTTACATGTTTTTTCATTACATGAAAGTGTTGATGTAAATTCATTTGCAGCCTTTGAAAAACATAGTAAAGGTATTGGTTCCAAGCTCTTGAGCAAGATGGGGTACAAGGGAGGAGGCCTTGGAGTGAACCATCATGGCATTAAAAATCCAATTGGGGTAAAGGAGAGGCCTAAATATGAAGTCTTAGGCTATGTTGCAAAGGAAGAATGGTCTTCTAGCGACATCTCATGGCTATCGTTTTCTTGTTGCCATAAGAGAGGACATGAGCAAGCAAGATGTTGGTATTTGCATCCAGAATTGGTACCCACCTAGTTCTTGAAGAATAATGAGGACTTGAAGTGCAAAAAATCTCCAAAGTGAGATGAAAAAGTCGAAGAAGAAATGAATTTAAGTTCTTCTTTGCATGCAAGTTCCTCACACAAGAAGCATAAACCAAAGAACAACAAAAAGAGGTATCATCATCCTGTTAATTCAAATGCTTTTCATAATGGAAAAAAATGTGATGATTTGAATATCATGTTGAGGAATTTGTTCCCATGCACCTTTTTCCTTTCACCTAACCATTGTGTAGATAAGTGCTATAAAAGGAAAGAAATCACTAAGAAGATTTTTATGTCTAATGGAATGGAGAGAAAAAAAGAGAAAACCTCATCCAAGGTTAAAGACACGTGAGCCAAGAGAAGCTCAAGAGAACTTTTGCACACACTGCAATATCAATGGGCATTTGTTTGAGAACTGTTGGAAATTGTTTCCAAAACTTCATCCTAACAAGGGAGAGAAAATTAGGAAAGCACCAGAAGAGGAAGCAACAAAATAAAAAGTGGTGCAAGATGTGACCATCCCTGAAGCAACTCTAGAAGGAGAAAAATTTCAAATAAAGGGTTCATTTACTTGGTTGGGTAAGAAATGGGTAGACTATTTGTCCGACTGAAGTTTGTAAATCTTTGTTTGGCACTAACTGCATATCCCCATAGCGGGGAAATTTGTAAAAGTGATGTTCATAAACAAATCACTTATATGAAACAATGTTTTCTTTGGACAATGTTATGCTAGGTTGTCTTGTTGATAGTCGATTTCAATGGAAAATTTGGGAGTCAAGTTTATTCCATCTTGTAAAATGAATTTCTATTTGTAGTTTAAGAAAGAATTTTAAAACTATTGTATGAGTAGTTGCAACACATTTAGTATATTACAAATGTGTTGAGCACTCAAGTTATACAAGTATTCACTATGTGAAACTTGTTTGGGTCATTTGTCAAAGTATTTTTGGGATCTTATCCTTGATAAGGATTTTGTAGAAAAGTTCCATGAGAATTATTCTTGGGAAGGATTTTGTTGTGGATGACCATATCGACATGGACAAGTGGAGAAGAACATTGAAATTGGATTATTTGGTCGGGTTATATTTCAATTTCAGCTTGAGAAAGAGCCAAGAAAAGTACAAGTCAAGGTACTATGATCATAAATTGGATTGAGTTTGGAAAATTGAAGGAACTATATCTTCAAATGCTGAACAATTGAAAGTGAAATTTTGGAGACCAAAAGTTTTCAGTGTGTAAGAGTGATCAAGAGCTCAAAATTTGCCAAAAATTCAAAATCATAAGAATGGTGTGGAACTTGAATGGCCACATAGCTCTTATCACCCTGAATCCATCGCAACTCGTTTCGCCTGCAACAAACACCGTATGCTATTAGAAATGCAACCTGTTCACTTTGTCAAGTAGGAAAAAATTTTGCATGTGCTGACAGGGATGTTGACTGGGAATCTGTACAACCCAATTATCAAAAGGAATATTCTTGGTATATTCCTTCAACATATTCTTGGAATATTTGTATGGTCAGTGGAATCATTCTATTAGTTGCGAGGTTTTTTTTCTAGCCAATGAGGAGGTGACACATGGCTAAGCTAGAGGCTGCCACATGTCCTCCTAATGACATATTAAAATTTGTTATGGAAGATAGGGAAAAGGCTAGGCTCAACCGTGCGACCTCCCATAGCACATACCAAGCACTAAACATTGCGCCCACATGATGTTTCTTAATGATATGGGGAAGGAAATTTAATTTAAGGTGATATGTTTTGTGAGTTGGGGGCAGGGCACCATGGTTAACCCTAGACCCCGGTTCACAGACCAAGGTTAGGGGATAACCATGGCCCAAAATTTTAACCATGTTGATAATTGTAACCACAAAACTGATCATGTGAACATAATTTGGGTGGTGGAGTTGGGGACCCTGCCAATGGGGGTAAGCCGTTAGTCTTAGCCCCTAGTCATGTGCCCCCCCACGTGACCAGAGCTTTCGGAAATTAAGCGTTAGAGGATGTTTTAAAGTTTCAACAATTTTGCTTGATTTTTGGCTAAATGTTCCTCAGTTAGACTGTTTAGCAGGAAAAATTGTAAGATGATGCCGGATTTTGTGCAATTTGTGGAGAGAATAATGGAGAAATTAGGGGAAGCCATAACTTCTCCATTTTTCAACCAAATTAGGTGCAAAAAGAGGCTAAATAGCCATTTTTGAACACTCTAGACTCATTTGAGCAAGTCTCAAAATCAAAGGTGCACTTTTAGATATGATTTTTGTAGGATGAATTCTATGGGTGCCATGGTCAACCAGAGTGTTGAATTAGTTTATGGAGGAGTTTAGAGATGGATATGACCTTGCAAGGGTTTTCCACCCTCCATGTGCTTTCTGCAAAAACTATTACATCAATTTTGTAGCTTTTATTCCTCTTTTATCTATGTGTTTTGGAGAAGAGACTTGTTTATGTACTTCAAGTGGGTTGTGGTATTGTTGATGTTCTATGAAGTTGGAGTATGGGGACTTGGTGTAAGATCCCTTTATTTGCTGAAGGTTTACATGTTTGACTATAGGCTAGCATGTATTTGGAGTGATAAATATTGCAGGAAGTTGTTTATTTCAAGGAGAAGCTAACCATTCTATTTCTTAGCACTTTATGTACTCTTCTTTTTCTAAACATTGAGCATAATAATAGGGTGTCATGCCATTAGAGCTGATCCAAGGAGATGTAGCCATGGAGGGGTGACCTCCTTTAACAATGGTTGGTGTATTATCGGTTGATGCATGCTTCCATTCAGTGTTTTTATTTCATGTTTAAACTCTGTCATGAAATTAACATAAGAAAACACACATAAAAACTCATGTTTTTAATTGCTATTTTGGAGTACAAACCTCAAGAACATTTTTGTATTCTGATGATGATATTAGCATAGAAAACTAATATTCGACATTCAGATCACTGTCGTAGTTAGTTTAGTTCAATTCATTTAGTTTCAATTTAGTTAAGCTCTAGTTGAGTCTTACTCTGGTTCTTTATTGGTGATTATCCCTTGTCTAATATGTAATCTATTTACTTGTTACTCAATGATGAGAAGAGAAAGCTTTCTCTAGTTCTATTTTGAGCTTATTCATCTCCTCGTTCTCTGCTTCATTATTTTGATGGTATCAAAGCTCAAGGTTGCACAAAACTCCTTGAGAGAAACATTTCAAATTTGTGTTCTCACAAACAAAGCACAGAGGCTGAGAGCTTGACAAGGAAAACAAATGACCAACCTAAGAGAATTTTGAGGGTGACACTCATTGACTATCACAACTAGAAACAAGAGATAGTGTGATAATATCGTAGTTTAGAAGCCAGAGAAGGTACGATAATGTCACAGGGAACTTATATACACATAAATTTCTTGAACTTTCACAACCTCTATACATTGAAATGTGTGGCAACCATAAATTAGAAAAAGGGTGTAACTACTTCAATTTTGTTTTAAGACTTTTTATCCTCCATCATATCACAAAAAGTCATGAAAGGGAGCAAGAAGAAAACATTTGTTCGATGAGTTTCAATACTTCATGATATTATACAAGTTTTTTTATAATAGATTTTAAAAGAATGGTATATTCAAAGGTTTTTTTTCTAATAGTATATTAAAAAAAAGGAGGGGCATTGTTCACTATTGATATAGGGCATCATTCCTGTGGGATTTTTCTTTAATATATTTATCTATCTATCTATCTATCTATCTATCTATCTATCTATATATATATATATATATAATTAAAAATGGTTTTATTTAAGAGTATTTATTTTAAATGATTTATTTGAGATAAAAAGAGCATGACCACATTTTCGAAAATGGATTTCTCAAGTGCTTTGCCACATACACTAATTCCACTTGGAAAAAATTATGAATTTTGGTCTTTATGGATGAATACTTTTCTACAAACCCAAGCTTGCTGGGATCCAATGCATAATGGCTATATAGAGTCAATGCAAGAAGCATTAGTAGCCCATGGGGGATTCACTAGGGAAGAAATACCATAGCACATGCATTCATATTGGGGGATAAATATTGAGAAAAAAATGACATAATATATTTAATGTATAATAGTGCATAAAGGGTTTTTATATGTTGTATATAGAAAAAGGGAGCTCAAAGTTGATGCAAAAATATAAAAGGGTATAAATTTTTTTAATGATAAAATAGATACCTACAATATCTAGTGAAACTAAGGGTTTTTAAAATTGGGAATCTGTATTGGGTTCATATTGGTATGGGGTTAAATAAAATGATTTTTAGAGGTATTTTCCAATATTTAGTCAAATTAAGGATATTGTTTAGTATGCCATGAATGCACACGCTATGTCAGGGATTCATTAAGTGAAGTCATTTTGTAGAATCCATACCCAATAATTAGAGAAACACAACTACTAATTTGAAAAGGATAGATCACTGAGCCAAATGTTAGATTAATTTTTTTGTTTGTTGAATCTATCCTTGACAAAATAACTAGCACAACAACATTAGAAGAGGCTTGGGATGTTCTCAAGATTCCATATGAAGGTATTTGTAACACCATCCTCCCACATTCACCCAAGCTAATCAGTCCATTGAGGTAAACATGTGACGAAGAGTTATTATGATATGGTTCAACTCCCCATGTATAGTTAAGGAAGTGGAACCGACAAGACAAGATCAATCTGACCTTCCATAGGAACTAGAAAACTTTTAGAAGACAACCAACCCTTCCAGGTGCCCAACCCTTGAGACAATTTGATGTTTTGTTGGGCTAGAGCATGAGTCACTTCCATGACAAGCATTCTATGTGGCTAAGACCCTCTAGTCAGTCCTAAAGAAAGGCACCCTGTGACTATGGCCTTTTCTAGGTAGTTCTATGCCGACAACCCTATATTTTGAGCCACCTTTTTAGGGCTAGGACTCATGCCTCTACCCAAAACTTCATGAAACTTATAGAAATGATAAATAACAATGAGGCAAGGCTACTAATATAAAAATTTAAACAAGGGCTTAACCTAACCCTTACCATCCATGGCATACATTTCATTAAACATATCATAAACATGTAATCTATAGGTCATAACAACAAATCTTAACTTAGGGATCTCATACTTATATGGGAATCATGAAGGAGGACTGATGTCTCCTCCCAATAGATGAAATTTTATATATTAGGTTATTCATTCACTAATATTTCATCTACTAACTGAAACATGATGAGATCCATTCATCAATATTGTCATAAAACATTCTTATAACCAACAAATAACCAAAGATATATCAATTATGAAACAACCATTGAAGCCACATAATGAAAAGCACAATTAGTCATGAAATAACAAAGGAAAACGAGCTCATATTAACATATGCAAATCCAAACAAGCTAGGGACTTCCATGTACCAATCAACCATAGATTGCATTGAACCAAATATCTCTTTCAACCAATCACCCCCACACCATATTCCAAGCATGAATGTTGGATCTCATGGAATAAACCAAGAAAACCAAACTAGGGCTTGCAGAGGCCAAACCACATCAACCCTCAACCAATGATTTCACCTTGTAGTTGGAAATCACTTACCATCACCAGACTGGTCTCTGCCAAAGCTGTCTAGGGCTCCAAAGCATTTGTTCCAACCAAGGCTTCCAGGACTAGTAACTCAACCCAAAGTTGTTATCAAGCTGCAGATAAATGCATTATCAAGGTCATAAGCATGTAAATCACAATAAATGCATTATTTGAATAATAAAAGCTTTGAATCTAGTTAGTTTATCATGTTGCGGAAGAAGTTTCACTAAACTTCTTCTAAACAAGGAGGTTGTGATAACTAAGGAAATAACTATGAGGATGACCATAGAATCCCGTATAATTCCTACTATGGTTGCTAAGATATCTCCATAATTTAGCCTTTTACTGCCAAAATATGCTTAGGATAAGAAAATATATGATTCCTCACCATAATTTGCAATTCTAATGAAACCAAAGCTTATATGATTCGATTCGTGAAGTGTGAATCTGATGGTATCCATGACTATTAAAATAAAAAAGTGTTCCTAAAGAACTTAAAAATCCATTTCCTTTTTAACTTTACAAGTATTAAAACACCTTGTGGAAATTGATGTTCTTAAATTAAAGTCTACATTATGCAACCAAATAAAAAAATAGAAGAATAGATAGATCAACAACTTGAGAATTAACATATTCAAGGGGGGGCCTCCATTACATCACATAAATGAACAATTATTTGGTTATACAAATGAAAATACCTCATTGGTATATATAGGAGTTTAAGGGGTCATAATGTAATCAGAGCCTACATAACAATAATAATGTCAGGGTACAACAATAACAATAGTCAACTTGTACGAGGCACAACAATAACAATATGGGGGCTACCTAGGCCTAACAATAAAAATAAAGGACCTACACTAACAATAACAATAAGGGGGATATACTAGCAATAACAATAATGGGGCTATACTAGTATTATAGGAACCTTAAATTCTCCTCTCCTTCAAAAAAGGTGTTGTGCTCAATGCTTGAGTAGTTACGAATGCTTTTGTATAAAATTCTCATCCTCCCATGTGCAATCTTCAGTGAGTAATTTATTCCACTTAATTATATACTCTGAAATTGATTGATTTCGTAGCTATCAGGTTCTTATTTCCATGAATTCTTCAGGCTCCAATATGATTTTCCTTCCTCATCAAGTTTTGGAAATATTGCTTGAACTCAGAGCTTGTCACTAATAACCTTTTTTAATAATTAAACTTGGAAAATTTGGTGTACTCAAGAAGATGCAGGTAGCTCCAATTTGTATACCATAGTAGCAATCCTTTGCAACACCTTGTAAGGACCATAGTACCTAGCATATAATTTATTATCCTTTTTAGCTTGCTTGAGGGGCATTTGTTTGTATGGTTGTTGCCATAAAAATAACCAAGCGCCTATTGTCACGCAGAATCAGTCGATCTTGCGGACAAGACAAACCTTCCTAGAATCTAATGAAGACCTAATGACAAACAAACCAACCAGACACTATCTTTCTCTAAATGCGCTTTATAAATAATGGCAAACAAATATGTTTAAGGGCCTACCTCATGTCCAACGCAAGTTCGGAGATGCCTTCGCTCCTTTGATCCAAGTAAGTTCCTTTGTCGCAAACCTACAAGCACAAACAAGGCAAATGATTAAATAGCACCTGAATATCCAATATTATAAAACATATTTAACATGAAAGTGAAGGAGTCCATGAAACAAATAACATAAGATACTTGTTGAGAAAAATGAGCTTGATTGTATTAATTCAAATTGAAGAACTTTACAACCTTTGCCTTGACGCTGTAAAAGCTCCTCCCAGGGTCCAACAAGAAGTCTCCTCTACTTTGAAAAGCTTCACTCACTCCTCAATGAAGCCAAAAAGGTATGTGATCTCTCCTCTTAAGCTCAAATAGGAAGTCTTCATTTCACTAGCATTTACCCTCAAAAGTTCAGCTTCTAACCTCTCTGGCCACTGACCCAATGCCTCAATTTATAGTGCAATGGAGATCAGTTACCAGCTCCTCCTTCAAAGGGATAGAGTCCTCCTTAAAAGGGATAGCTCCTCTCAACAAGGGATTAGTTCCTCCTATGATGGGATGCATGAACCACTTGGAGCGAACAATCCACGTAACAAATGCTTCTAGAAAACTCTAGAATTAACCCAAGATGAGTTTTTTCAAAGATAAAGATTGCGCCTTTTTACTTTTACAGGGGTACGCACCTTCCCTTTTACATATAGAGCATATAAGTATGAAGATACCTTGAACAAAAGGTGCAGGCCCGCAGGAAAAAGTAAGAGAAAGTGTGGAACCAGAGTTACATTGCTTTTTTGATGTCTTTTTCTCTTTTCTCAAGCTTGTTTTGAAGAGCTGAGGTTTAAGACTTGCTTAGGAAGCTGGTATGGGTGATGATAGGCCTACACCGATTGCAAATAATCAGGGTGACGATATTTTTGTGTAACAGCCTTCCTAAGTGACCTTGTCTTATATGTGTTGGTGGGTGTCTATTGAAAACTCGATGGATCGTTCACCCAACTATTAAAAACATATTACATGACCAAATAGTTGTTGGTGGCATAAAATTATGAATCAATGAGTGTTTCTAGCTCAGGAAAATGGTACATACGTCAGTAATCTACTACCAAAAAGTAGCAAGCCTCCATCCACTAGCACTGCTCAAAGTCATGGTCTTCACATCCATATATGAGAGGATCTAGCTGATGACATTGACACATGGGAAGTTTGGATATCTGCATGCAACCCTATGTAGCCCTAATTTCTAGACATTAATGTATGCATGTTGTTCCTCTGGATCTACTTTGAAGCTCTTAACTGAAAAGGTTGTGCTCACTTTATCCCATGTAAGATCTAATTTCTTTTCCATATATAGTTGAGTTTCTAAGTACACTGACAAGTATGCTAGCTAGCATTTTTCCAACTATTTTCCCAGTACCTTTTTTTGTATCTTTTGAGTCAGCTCTCTTGTGTGACATGATAACAGTGACTAGTGGAGAGAAGTGATAAAAAATTGTGGTACTTGCGGGAAAGAAAAGGAACTCATGGAAAGTATAAATTAGCTTTTACAAAACCACTTTCAAAGAAATATCAAGCACCAACCCATTGTATTGATGAAAAATATTGCACAATTTTTTATGATAAAGTGAGGGATACTAGCTGAGGGAACTGCACATTACACAATATTAGTAGCCTAAGGCTTGAGACTGTGTAATGTACAGTTCCTCCTAGGAAGTGATAGAGAGAGAATGTGCATTGCACAGTCTAAGTGGCCAAGGGGGTAGGAATGAGCCTTGTAACTGTGCAATGCATGATTGGTCTAGCTTGTAATTCTCCTTGCATAGTCTCATGGGCCAAGCCTCAGCTTGAGCTTCAAAATTATGCAATGCCCAGCTCAACAATGTAGTTCGTGGGCACTAGAAGTGTAAATCTCCTAATTGAAGGTGTGGGAAACAAGCTTATATAAAATATAATGCAAGTTAAAACACGGGTCTAATGAAGTAAGGATAGGTCAATGTGAATTAAGCATAGAAAATTAATAAACGGAAGGAAAAATAAATATGTGAGGAGAGTCATCAAAGAGGTGATCATTGGTGTGAAAAAAGAAGATAATCGATGCAAGACTTATGAAATGTGAATGAAAAACTAAATGAAAACTTCTAAGAGCTAATTAATGTAAGTGAAAATCCTAGCAACCATGAAGAGAAACAAGTAGATCATCACTCACAAAAGCGAAATGACAAAAAATGATAGAAAAGATGACAAAAGACAACAAAAGTAAAATTCACCTAGGAAAGCGACGCAAACTCCATCGAAGGCTTCTTGATCTCCTTGGGAATGGTAGATCTCCAAGATAGAATGTAAAAATGAGCTCTAGAGGCATCTATTAAATAGATTTAGGCATATTGGGGTTTATAACGCACATTCCTAAAATCAAGGAAAAAGTGACACTTGGTAGAAATTTCTAAAAATAGGGATTATGCTAGCCTCGAGAAAGTAATGATGAATCCATATTTTATAGGGATCTTTTATTTTTATTTTTTCACACTACCGAGGAAGATTGCAAAATTATTTGGAATTGGACAACTTCCTGACTCAGTGCATTTTTCATATTCTGAGCTCAAGGAATGGATTGCACAGTTTTTGGGCTTAATGTTGAGATGCCATACATGACTACACAGTTCTCAAGCTCAAGGCTTAGCTTGATATTAGTATTGTGAAGTTTACATAATCAAGGCTAGATTTCCCTCATGGATTGTGTACTTTCTAGAGGCAAGCCCAGAACTGCTGCAAGGTCAAGTTAGACGGTTGCTCATGACTCAAAAAGATCAATTAAGTATGAAAACAAGCAAACAAAAGCCCCAAAATGGAAAGATAAGTCTTAATTAAATCATGAACACTTGACGAAAGTTAAATATAGGCTCGTGTAAATGGAATGTTGAAAATGCAACAAGATGATGGAGCTTAGTGGAAAGAATTCGCCTTCACTAAGTGGGCCCACAGGCTATTTTTCGCGCAAAGTCTATTTTTAGACTATGTATATTTTTAGACATATGGATAATGGTCTATGAGATGTAGGATGCTATTTATGGATGATTGGTCATGTTGGTAAAAATAGATGGACCTCTATTTTTAGACATATGGGCGGAGTCTATTTTTAGACTGCCAGTCTAAAAATAGAACAATCAAATATTATTAGCTCTTAATAATATTCGGAGTATAAAAATTATCTTATCCTCTTGCAGCACTTCAGTTCGAGCTACGGATGTGGCACATGCAACTATCAGAAGGAAATACGCTTTTCCTATGGGTTAGTTGAGCTATTGCATGATGGACTTCAGTTAGAACTCAAGTGATTGAG
>APFE031374645.1:25992-37509 GCA_000404065.3 Pinus taeda | reverse complement strand
TCCACTATTGGATGTTTACAGTTTGCTATTCTTTCAATCATGCATGTATCGATAATATAAAAGAGAAGTGTAATATCGTTTTATCAATTACTTCGTTCAACTATTTGAATGAAGTAATTATCATTTAAATGAATGTCTTTGTTTATTGCATAGTGTCATCTATATGCCTATCAGCAAACATAGATCATTAAACGTTACACTTAAAGAATAGAAGCTTTTCGGGATAAAATAGTCATTTACGTTTTCGTTCATAGAATAAGTTCTCCATTTATTATCACTTATTTGAAAACCAATCATTCATTCACCCCCTTTTATTCACTATTGGGAAACTGGTCCCATTATATCCAGTCAGAGCCACCATCCCAAATGGAAGAGGAGTTGTATTAAGGTCCGGACCGGGTGGTTATCCCCCGATGTTGATGTAGCGATTTTCGAGGCATCAACATTTCTGGCGCTAGAAGGAGGGCCATCCACTATGAATGGCGAGTAAGTCAAAACCTACAGACCATTCACAGAGTAAATCACCCTCCAGCTCTCCTCGAACCTCTCGTTTGCACTCTGAAATACCAGTATCCAGACCAGAAGATGAAGGATCAACTACTACTGCTCAACCTCATTATACTTCAAAACGTTTAAGTTCGGTGTCCCCTGAAGTTCAGTCTATCATCCAGAAATGTCAAGGCTTCTCGATTTCACCTCCTAGATCTGAAGTATCACAAGGTAGTCAGACTTCGCAATTTCGCCTACCTCATCATCTTACCAGACTTCAAAGCGAAAAACTCGGTATTGAACCACCTGAGTTGCCTTTACCCCAAAGGAAAAGGATTAAAAAAGAACACTGAAGATTATGGTAGTGAAACCTTTTCTCCATCATCTTCCATCTCATCATCTCCAGTGTGAAGTCAAACACCCACTTCACCATTACATATTATTGTTCACCAAGGGACTTCACCTTCAACATCACAAACTTTTCAGTCTTCATTTCCACCTCCTCCCCAAACACCTGGTCCACCACAGGAAATCGTTGGTACTCCCAAAATGGCTCGGACACCATGGAGAAGTCCTGGTGTAGTCACTATGCCTGCGCCTTTACATCCGTTACCCAATTATCCTGAGAAATGGTTACCAAAGTTCAATCCAGATGCTGGAACATTAGCTGAGGAACACATAAATAATTTCATGTTTTCAGTTAATTTGAAGGGAGTAACAGAAGAAGATGTTGTAGTTAGACTGTTCCCCTACACGTTACAAGGATCAGCAGGGTCTTGGTATTTTTCCTTGCCCTTTGGATCCATCACCAGTTGGAATATCTTTCAGGAACAGTTTCTTAGCAAATACGGCGATGATAGATCCTTGGCTACACTCATCAATGACCTTTCCAATCTAAGGGTCGAGTCAAGAGAACCAATTAAGGAGTTTAACTCCCGATTTAACAAACTCTTGAATAAAATCCCTATTGATGACAAGCCAGGTGAACAAATTAGAAGCGAGTGGTACATTACAGCCTTACCCTCAAATATAGCCATTTTTGTAGATAGGGCTAAAAAGCCTACATTGGCTGAAAACATGAAAGAAGCCCTCGCTATCGAAAAACGTGTAATCGCTTTGGAAAAGAAAGCTGCTCTTGAGGAAAGAAAATCCAAAAAAGTGTCTTTCAAGCATGATTCAAAGAAGAAAGTCACCAAAGATCCATACGATATGGAGGGCCTTCAAAAAGTCCTCAAAACCATGTCAAATGAAATGGTTGAAATTAAGAAGCAAGTAGCAGAGTCCTCAACAAAGAAACCTTACAGGAATTTCAAGAAACCTGAGTCTAAGCCTCCAAATGCTATATCCTATGCAGATTTAGATCCCGAGGAAGAAGAAGAATAAGAAACAATTACATCGTCCGATGAATTAGAAGAAGAGGAAGTCATTGAATGCCATGGAATGTGGGACTTCATACTACCTAACTCCGATAACGAAGCTGAAGAAGAAGCCTTTCCCGTGACTACCAGGAGAAAAAGTACTCCTAAACCTGAGTCCAAGCCTCCAAATGTTATATCCTATGCAGATTCAGATCCTGAGGAAGAAGAAGAAGAAGAAACAATTACACCGTCTGATGAATTAGAAGAAGAGGAAGTCGTTGAATGCCATGGAATGTGGGACTTCATACTGCCTAACTCCGATAACAAAGCTGAACAAGAAGCCTTTCCCATGACTACCAAGAGCAAAAGTACTCCTGAACCTGTCCATGCCAATTCAAAGAAAAGGAGTGCAGGTACCAATACTACAAAAGAAAAGGTACCCACAAGGAAACTAGCTGCAAGAGTACCTCAAAATCAACCGTCATCCTCCAATATACCTACATCATATAAGACGTTGGTAGTATCGGATTCAATGGACTATAATATTGTTGATGATATGAAAAAGACTAAGGCAAACATCACCATGTTTGAACTCAGTAAATTAAAACATCAACAAAAATTTCTTCTCAAAGAACTTAATGCAGTTCCTTCTTCGTCTCTTCCCAGTGCTAAAGCTGTAAGCGATTCAGGGCAACCACCTTTTGGTAGAGTTGAGGCAACTGATACAATTCTAATCGGAGACAGATCAAATTCCCACACCCCTCCTTTCCTTTTAACGTACGAAATCTACAATCGAAATCCACATAACTGCTTGATTGACTCTGGGGCATCATCCAATATAATGCCAGCTTCAGTTTTTTCTAAACTGAACATAGAACCTCAGAAGTCCTCAATTCACATTGTGCAGTTAGATAGAACTAAAGTCCAGGTTTTAGGGGAAATAAACTCTGTTACAATCAGGTTATCGACTGATCCACGAGTGGTTTAGAGAATTGATATCTTAATCGCCGATATACCTGAGTTTTATGGTTTAATCTTGAGTAGGGATTGGTCTGAAAAGCTCCACGGGTATATTTCTACCGATTGGTCTCATATGTGGCTGCCCTATCAAGGAAAGCCAAACCAAATAAAAATCGATCGGGAGAAACGCATAACACATACTGTTATAGAGTTCGAACAAGAGAATCAACCAGTTGCATTTAACAAAAACATTTTGGGAAACTATTCTTCTGAATCATTCTTTGGCAATTATATTGCCCAGGCATCTCCTTTCTCGGTAAACAATTTCACATCACAAATCGAAAATTTTTCACAAACTGACAAGTCTAGATGTGTTAATGTTACTGAGAATTTTGTAAATAAAAATGTTGATAATTCTTTATTTTGGTCTTTATATTTTGACGGTTCAAAATCTAGTGAAGGATCAGGAGCAGGGTGTATTTTAGTAAGCCCTGAGGGAGAAAAAACGATGCTTTCTTGTAGATTACAATTTGAATGCACGAATAATACAGCGGAGTATGAAGCCTTGATCCAAGGATTATACAAAGCTATCGGCATGAAAGTTCAATATTTAAAAGTGTTCGACAATTTAGAGATTATTATAAAACAAGTTCGAAACACAATCCATTGTCTCTCTAATCACCTTAAACACTATTAGTCTTTAGTTCAGGAAATTTTATCTCATTTCTTAGCATTCAATATTTCACCTATTCCCAGATCCCAGAATGCAGCAGCTGATCTGTTGGCTAATGTTGCTTCTAAACTCCTGCCTTCTGAAGATTTTAGTCTAGATAGATTTTCGGTAGAGTTGATCTTTAGGCCATCAATCCCCGACAATATCACCAATTAGAGAGTATTCAACCACGATGAATACATTCTACATTTCTTAACCTCCGACAGATCCTACAACGATCAGATCATTGATGAAAATGATCATGATCTTCAGATGAAAGAAAAGCAAGAGGAAAACTCCATACCAAAACTTGTGGTTAAACTTGAAGATCTTTATGACATTAAAGACAGTTTCAAACATGTAACCAATTCAAAAATCCAAAGTTCTATCTTAAGGTTTGAATTGATAAATCTTGGTACCGAGCATAACCCTCAAAATATTAATTTAGGATTAGGACTTTATGAACAGGAAAGGACCGCATTTATTAGATTATTAAGAAAAAATAAACATGTCTTTGCTTGGAATTATGATGACTTAAAAACATATGATACATCTATTATACAACATACCATTCCAATGCTACCCAAACAAAAACTAGTTCAACAAAATTTGAGGAAAATACATCCAAAATTAGAGAGTCAGATAAAAATAGAACTCAATAAACTCTTAAAAGCAAAGATTATTTTTCCAGTTCGGCACTCAAACTGGGTCTCCAACATGGTACCTGTCAGGAAGAAAAATAATGACATTAGGATTTGTATTGATTTTAGAAATCTGAATAAGGCCAGTCAAAAGGATAATTTCCCATTACCTACTATGGAGCAAATACTCCATTCAGTAGCAGGTTCTGAACTAATGTCTTTTCTAGACGGTTTTTCAGGATACAACCAAGTTCTGGTTCATCTTGATGATAGACTCAAAACTACTTTCAGAACAAAATGGGGAACCTACGCCTATCAGAAAATGCCTTTTGGACTTATTAACGCAAGAGCTACATTCCAAAGAGAAATGGATATAGCCTTCAAAGGATTGATCAACAAGACAGTAGTCGTCTACTTAAATGATATTATTGTATTTTCTAAAAAAAGATCTAACCATTTACATGATTTGAATCAAATCTTTGAACGTTGTAGAAGGTATGGTATTTCACTTAATCCTAAAAAATCCTTCTTTGCTCTAGATCAAGGAAAGCTCTTAGGCTTTATTGTTTCCAAAGATGGTATTTATATTGATCCCGACAGGATTAAAGAAATTTCTGAAATCCCATTTCCCCATAACAAAAAATCAATGCAATCATTTTTAGGTCAAATCAACTTTGTCAAAAGATTTGTTCCCGATTTTTCTCATATCATTTTACCATTACAAACCATGATTAAGAAAAATTCAGTGTTTAGATGGGGAGGTGTGGAAAAAGAAGCATTTGATTTAATCAAGCAATCAATAATCAATTCCCCCGCTTTAAACACTCCTAATTTTTCTAATCATGTCACACTGTACACTATCGTGTCTGATTCATCTTATGCAGCGGTACTCACTCAAATCAACGATCACAACTTGGAAGCATCGATTTCATTCTTTAGTTCAAATTTTCAAGTTGCTTAACTAAATTACTCCGAAGTTGAAAAACGAGCCTTTGGAGTATATAAAGCCATCAAACACTATAGGCCCTTCCTTCTAAAAGCCCATACAAAAGTAATAGATCCTTTTTCTTCAGTAAGGCAATTACTGATCCAAAGAGAACTAGGCGAAAAAAGGGAAAATTGGGTTATAGCACTCCAAGAATATGACTTGGAAATCAAGCCAGCAAAGATTGTTAGAGGTCAAGGTTTTTACAGGTTATTAGCAGGAGGATCCAACATTCCCGAATCAAGTGATACAAATCATATTGAAGAAATCAACCAGGTAAGTATTACCAAATATGAATCTCAATATGCAGATTTAATCTTTTATTTGAAAAATGGACATGCACCTCCTAATCTCTCTTATAAAAACAAACGGGCTGTTAGATTAAAGTCAAAAAACTTCGTTATCATTGATGATGTTCTTTTTAGGGAAAACTACGATTCAGTTTTATTAAGATGCTTAGAGAAACCTGAAGCACAAAAGGTTTTGCAGGAGCTACACGATGGACCAGCTGGAGGACACTTTGGAGCTGACACAACAACTCATAAAACCATCCATGCTGGATATTACTGGCCCACCTTATTCAGAGATACCCATGAGTATGTAAGGAAATGCCGAAGTTTTCAAGTCTCTAGTGGAAGACAAAGGAAACCAGCTTTTCCTTTGCAACCAGTTAATATCGATCAACCTTTTGAACAATGGGGACTAGACATCATTGGAGAGATAACTCCACAATCCTCCAAACAACACAAGTATATCCTTACCGCAACCGATTACTTTACCAAGTGGGTTGAAGCAATTCCATTAAAGACAACAAACTCTGAGGGAATTATAGAATTCATTGACCAGTTCATCATTACCAGGTTTGGTGTCCCTAATGCTCTTGTTTTTTATAATGCATCTTATTTTTCTGGAAATGCCATGTTTGAGTTTGCTATAAAGAGAGGATTTAAATTGAAATATTATGCAAATTACTATCCCCAGGGTAATGGTTTGGCAGAATCTACCAATAAAAATCTACTCAAAATCATTAAGCGAACCATCGAACAAAATCATAAAAACTGGCACAAATCTTTAGTATTCGCACTATGGGCTGATAGAATAACGCAGAAGGCCTCTATAGGTACTTCCCCATTCAACCTTGTCTATGGGAAAGAAGCAGTACTACCGACCAATTTAGCGCTTCCTTCTCTAGCCCTAGTTCAGTTTATTGAAGAAAGACCCTCTTCTCCTATCCAATTCAGACATGATCAGATTTTAAAATTAGAAGAAGAAAGAGAAAAGGCAAAAATTACCCATGATAAACATCAGCAGATAATCAATTTATCATTTGACTTAGCTTTGTCTAGTTCTAAACAGTTTCAGGATGGTGATCTTGTTCTAAAATGGGACAAATCACATGAGGATAAAGGTAAACACACCAAATTCCAAAAGATGTGGCTTAGACCATTTCAGATCAGCGAGAAGGTAGGCCATTCGACATTCATATTACAAGATCTATCAAGAAAGAGGGACACTCTTCCTGTTAATGGCCTCATCTTAAAGAAATTCTTCAATTGAGGAGGTAACCCCTTCTCTTTTAAATTCAGTAGGATTAGCAATATTTAGGATCATTAGGAAATAAAGTTGTAAAATAGCTTCTATTGGCCTTTGCTATATTGAAATGTTGCTCGGAAGAAGTATTTTTAATATTTACTTTTGTAAAATAGACATCTTAAACAAGAGGAACAATTTCTAGGAAATTAGGTATACTAACATTCTGAAAACCCCATTTTATTTTTGTGAAAATCCTCTCAAAATTTAGAACTACTGTAAATCCTTTTAATGTTTTTAAACTGGCCACAAAAGGGTTATCAATATCAAAATAGAGACTGATCCAATCTTAGCATCCACAACTCGTACCTTGTCATCAATTTTCTCTTAAGGAGAAAATTGTTCATCCCATTCATCCAAGTTTATGATTACTCAGAGTGTAATTTTAAAATATCTGATATAAAGATAAGGGGTCTTATTACAAGCCTGCTTAACATGATCATTGGGAAATAATCTAACTGACATTACCAACACTGCATACCAAAACAGGGTAATGGCTTATAAGCATAAGATAAGGGGTCTCATTACGAGCCAGCTTGTTCGATTAGATTACAACCAGTGAATGGCATTGTCAAATCAGCTGGAAACCAAACCAGGACAATGGCTTTTTATCTTACAAAAAAATAGAAAAGAAAAGAAATACAAAATAGAAAAACATGTTTTGAATTCATTCTTTTAATCATACTCTGAGATGGAAGGGATCGTGAACAATCAAATGGTTAAAAGGTATCCCTGTTGAAACTATGAACATTTGCTGGCAACAGAGGCTCTACCTGTGACATAGGAGTCAACTAAAATGGCTAAGTTGGAAAAGTGTTTTGTTTTATCATTATAAACCAATAAAGGCCAATTTAAAACTTAGAATGTATTTAGTTTTAACAAGGGAAAGAATTAGCAAAAACATGTCTTTATTATATTCAGAATGTATGTATACTTAGTTATATTAGAACTTCCCTTTTGATAAGGCATCTATGTAAAGAAAGTTCAAAAATTTCAATAACTTTTTCAGAGATAACTGTTTCTTCCAGAGAATTGCCAATTGTTGTGCTATACAACAACCACCCATTTCAAAAAATATTACTTTAGAAAATTCTAATTTGAAATGGGTCCCTTTTAGATTAAATTGGTATTAATCCATCACTCTTCTAAAGGTTCGGAAATAATCAAAACATTTTAAAACCTTTTGAAATAATCGGTCTTTAAAATAAAAAGAATAATCCTTTATTATTGCGATAAAGTGATCGCAAGATCACATATCGCAATAACAAAGGATGCATAAACCATGACCCATTGATTTTCCCCGATGCGATAAAAGCAAAATAGCCGATGGGTATCGGGAAAACAAATAATAAAAGGCCCCTCCCCTTTGCCCCGATGCGATATCACAATCGGCGATCGGGGAATGTAACGCAAACATAATAAACTCTCCTCATTCAAACTCCCGATGCGAGTTGAGCGATATCGCTATCGGCGATCGGGGATTCCATAAGACTCAAAGGAAATTACCCAAGCCGTCCTCCAATTGCCGATTACGATGAGCCCAAAGCGCGATTTTCGAAAAGGATCAATATGATTTCGCTATCTTATATATTAATTATCATTGAAAGCCTTTTCTCTTCCCAATAGAGATTCGCTCGTGTCCAACCGCCAAAAAATCAAATCCAAGCTTAAACTATTATTCGGCGAATAAAGGATATAACAAGCAATTAAGTGATTGACAGGTTTTAATGGCCAATTAATGAGCAGTCATGCCTAAATCCTTTCAGAGATTACATCCGTGGGAGCCTTATGATAAATCATCCATTTCCCATTGATTGACACAATTTCCTCATATTTGGTTTTAGCTATCTATTCTCTGCATTACGTCTATCTTTCTCTTGCCCAGAGTTTTTCCACAGTAACGATGGGAAAGAAATATAAGAAGTCTGGAACGCCTTCGGCTCTTATGATAATAGGGAAGCATGCCACCGATCCGGGATCGAGCAAGAAGGGATTAATCTCAGATACCACATGTCTCGGCCTTGGCAACACTACTTGGCAAAATATTTACAACCTGGTTGAAGCTGAGGAACCTCAGCAAACATCGGTACAAGCCTCAGCAGGTTCAAGCCGGAAATCTGATGCTACTTTGAAGGATTTGGCTAATTCCTACCTTCATAGGATAGCATCTAGAGAGAAAATTCTTCCATATATGGATGTGGTGAGATGGGCAATCGAAGCAATTCCAATTACGGACAGAACATTCTGCACTGTCGATGGAAGAATATTTGGTTCATTTCAGCCCAACGATTTCAGACAAATGTACCACTTGCCCGAGCCAGAGAAGAAATACAATAAAGCATTTCTGGAAAAGTTTCGAGATGAGAATGAGACCGATTCACCGCCCATACGAGAATGGAGACAGAACCCGGTGAAACACAAACATGAGTCTTTGGGTAAGTACTTCGTCGACTCCTTATGCTCTCCTTATTGTTATGTTGGAGCCATGATGTGTCGACTATGGGGATTGCATGATTCTTCCAAGTTTTCCATAGAAATGGTTCCTTTGATAGAAGCAGCATGTAATAGTGAAATCATGGATTGGGGGACTATATTATCGGATAAGTTGGCCACGGCTATTCTTGAATTTAGAAACAAATCCCGTGTTACCGATAGGTTCATCCCTCCATTCTATTTTACTGCCTAGATTTTGGATACCCTTTGTTTCAATTCAGAGTTTCCTATTTTAGGGTGGGGATGGACTCCACAGGTCCCTATGCCTATTCATATTTACCACCAAAAGCTATGGAAAGCTAATTATAAGCACCATTTATACCAAGTCTGCAATGGATTTATGCTACCTCTTTACTATGCAATTTTTTATAAAGCTGCCCCTAAGATCTCCTCTCAGGCTGAAATTGACTTGACAGCCCTAGGAACCTGGTTTGGAGAAGAAAAATTCACCTATGTCAGAGTTTTCGGTAGTCAGGCCAGACCTCATGTCCTCCCATTATACATACCAGACAAGTTATTAGCTCGCGAAATAGCCATGAATCATCTTGACAGACGGCGATCAGCCACAAAAACTCTCAGAAATTCAAAGAAGCAAGTTTGGCCTCCTTTTCCTCTTAGGTGTGGCGTCTATACTCTGCATGATTATAAACATGCAGAGAAAGAGGCAGAAAAAATTAGCGTCTTAAGTCTCGCCACTCTGCGTAATAGACGCTTCGACCCGAAGAAAATCATCTATAACGCCCTAGATCAAGCGAAGCTTACTAAAGTCAAGCACAAGGAAGATGAGTTTGATGACCTATTCTCCTCTGCCGAGTCAATCTTCCAGGTACAACAGCTAGCCAGGATGAGATATCGCGACGACGGGTTGGTAGAATTTAACAAACTTAGAGAACAAAGGTTGCAAACTCTAC
The DNA here is from genome assembly GCA_000404065.3 of Pinus taeda. Lineage (NCBI taxonomy): Eukaryota > Viridiplantae > Streptophyta > Pinopsida > Pinales > Pinaceae > Pinus > Pinus taeda. The sequence goes on along the minus strand of APFE031374645.1, from coordinate 27,370 downwards.
CTCTAGATTTGTTAGCCACTACCCCGACGATTCAGTCAAGCGAGCCTGAGCAGCAACTTACTAATGAACCTCCTGCTACATCCGCAATCTATGAAGAAGTTCAGAGAAGAGAGCAGGAGGAACTCCGAAGAATAGAATAGGAAGAGGCACAAAGAAAAGAACAAGAGGAGGCAAAAAAGACGCAACATGAGAGAATAAGGGAAGAAGAACAGAAAAGGCAACAGGAGTAGAGCAGCAAAGAAATAAATGTGGATAGTCAAGTGGATCCAAAATTGCTTGAAGAATGGCAACAATTCAATACCATTATAGGCAATCTTGAGACTTCAACGGACGCCGAAACATCCAAAGCTGCCGATACACAAGATACAACATTATAGGAGGTTCCAAACAAAGGAACCAGCGGTCCACCCTTAAGAACAGTAGTAGAAATAATTCCAAAAAACCCCTCCGATCAAATTGTTTTGCAAGTAGAGGACATTCCTCCACTAGATGTTTTCTATAGCCCAAAACATAGGGCTGTGATAAAACGACAACGGAAGAGAAGAAGGATTGATCAACCTTCTCTGTTCCCTGAACAAACAATAACAGCAAATGTGGTATGGAGAGAAGAATTTGACCCCTCCGATGACCTAACCAAGTTATCTTAGTATGCCGGTGCCTATTCGGCAGCCACTATGGATAAGGCATCGGAGGTAAGAAATTTATTGAAGGAAAAGGATCAAGCGATCGCTTCATTACAAGCATAGCTATCGTCAGAGTAGCAGAAGTTAGAACAGCTACAAGAGCAACTGTCCACACAGCAACAATTAAACAACTAGCTAAACAAACAGTTGCATGAAGAGAAGTAGAGGATCGATTCGGGAGAAATTCAGAGACAGAAAGAACTATCCGAGGCATTATCAAAGTTGAAGGCGATGAATGAATAGATGGCAAAGACAAAAGATGAGCAAATTGCTCAATTATCAGCTCAGATAGAAAGGTTCAAGAGTCTACCCCAGCCGGCCAAGTTCAGAGCAGAGGCAATGCAAATCAACAAGGCATTAATAATGCAAATAAGATTTTTATGTCATGAAATCGCCAAAGTTGAACCTCTATGCGACATAACATCATGTATAATAGATAAGTCAGTGGATGCCAGGCAAGATTTGGAGCAAGCCGAAGACACTTTGACAGATTTTCTCACATGGTAGGAATCTAATGAGGGAAAGGCAGCAAACTTGCCCAAAATCTTAAAATCCCATAAGGAAATCCTATTCACAGAATGGCAGTCCCAATTAATGAAAGCAGAGAGAGTTGTTTCCCGATGCAAGTTATCTACGAGCAATTTAATTGACTTGATCAATAACACTCTCTATTTATCTAACATGATTTCTCAATG
>APFE031374645.1:4603-25982 GCA_000404065.3 Pinus taeda | reverse complement strand
ATGCAACAATTGGATTTCTCCTACCGCAAGATAAAGCTACTTGTTTGTTTTACTTATCTTGGAGAGTTAATTACTCCATACTCCAAGATACTAGCCTAAGCTATATTGTTGTATCAGAGCCCTAGAAGCAAAAAAATTTCTAGATTGATTTTATATTAAGCGTGATTTTTAGTGGTTTTTGATTAAGTCAAAAGGTGATGGAGATGAAACTTATGGTGTAAAGACTCGACACAAAATCACAATAAAGATGCACTTAAGATGAATAACTAATCTTTTCTCTTCAATGAAGTTTTATTTAAGAAAGAGTTGGAGGATGCAAATACTTTTAAAAACACAAATCTTTCTTTAACTATCAAATCAAAAGAAGAGTATTCGTTTCAATACACTAAAAAACGAGACAACTAATTATTTTCACAAGAAGTTCTCTTCTCATTCGAAAACTCAAATGCTACTAAGAACAAGATTTTTCAAAAGAGACCTTTCATTTTTTTAAAAGCATTAAAAACTATAACTAAAGCAATCTTTGAGAAAACTATTTAAAGAAGCAAACTTAAGATCTATAAACTAACAAAACCCTATTTGAAGTAAAAAACTCACAAAAGTGTTTTTGAGGATGTTTTACTTGGTCACAAGCAAACTAAGGACTAATTTGTTCAGAATCACAAATAAGTCAAGAACAACCAGTTTTGCATTCCTTTTTTAAAAATGAAAATCCAAACTTTAAATCACAAGTCTATCGAAGTTTTGTAAAGAGAAATATCAAAGAGGATTTGTCAACAAGGGGAGATTTCAAACATGGTCAGACTCTCAAGAAGACTGGTAGACACTAAGGTGATCTAAATTCCCTACAGCCTCTAAGCTCAGAGCCACTACACAACCAAATCAAAAAACAAACCCAACAAGCAAAACTTCTAGGAATTTCACCTAAAACCCTAATGCTTGTGAAATTAAACCAAGGAAAGATTTCAACCAGTCACATGCAGGTATGGGGAGAGGCCAATTACTAGAAAAACAAAATAAAATTAACTAAAAGAGCAAAATTCAAAAATTTCAAAAATTTAGCACGGTACGCAGGTGCAGAGCTCACCCAGGTGCAGGTACGCTCTGTGCACAAAAACAAAGTGCGTACAACTACGCACTGTGATATAAGCGCAAGTTGTGGACTTCAACTAAAGTAATGAAAAATAAAAAACAAATCTAAATCAACTAAGTCTACCCAAAGCCACACACAACAAGCCAAAAACAGAAACCAAAAAACAAGTTTCTCAAGTCAAAGAAAAACGAGGAAAACAGTCAAGTCCCCAGCGGAGTCGCCATTTTGTCACGTGGAAGCAGTCGATCTTGCGGACAAGACAGACTTTCCTAGAATCTAATGAAGACCTAATGACAAACAAACCAACCAGACACTATCTTTCTCTAAATGCGCTTTATAAATAATGGCAAACAAATGTGTTTAAGGGCTACCTCATGTCCAACGCAAGTTCGGAGATGCCTTCGCTCCTTGATCCAAGTAAGTTCCTTCGTCACAAACCTGCAAACACAAACAAGGCAAACAATTAAATAGCATCTGAATATCCAATATTATAAAACATATTTAACATGAAAGTCAAGGAGTCCATGAAACAAATAGCATAAGATACTTGTTGAGAAAAATGAGTTTGATTGTATTAATTCAAAAGGAAAAGAACCTTACAACCATTGCCTTGACACTGTACAAGCTCCTCCCAGGATCCAACAAGAAGTCTCCTCTACTTTGACAAGCTTCACTCACTCCCTAATGGGGCCAAAAAGGTATGTGATCTCTCCTCTTAAGCTCAAATAGGAAGTCTTGATTTCACTAGCATTTACCCTCAAAAGTTCAGCTTCTAACCTCCCTGGCCACTGACCCAATGCCTCAATTTATAGTGCAATGGAGATCAGTTACCAGCTCCTCCTTCAAAGGGATAGAGTCCTCCTTCAAAGGGATAGCTCTTCTCAACAAGGGATTAGTTCCTCCTTGTATGGGATGCATGAACCACTTGGAGCGAACAATCCACGTAACAAATCCTTCTAGAAAACTCTAGAATCAACCCAAGATGAGTTTTTTAAGATAAAAATTGCGCCTTTTGACTTTTACAGGGGTACGCACCCTCCCGTTTACATACAGAGCGTATAAGTACGCAGACATCCTGAACAAAAGGTGCGGCCCGCAGGAAAAGTAAGAGAAAGTGCGGAACCAGAGTTATATTGCTTTTTTGATGTCTTTCTCTCTTTTCTCAAGCTTGTTTTGAAGAGCTGAGGTTTAAGACTTGCTTAGGAAGCTGGTATAGGTGATGATAGGCCTACACCGACTGCAAATAATCAAGGTGACGATATTTTTGTGTAACACCTATGTCAAAAATTCTTTCACTGAGATGTTGATATGCTTGTTGTTTTAGTCGATTATGTGCCTCAGTGAGGTTATCCTTGAAGAGTTGAAGAACTTGTTGTTGATTCTTGATGTGATTTTCCACTTCTTGAACCTTAGAATTTTCTCTTAAAGATGATGTGATGTATGGTGGATGATATTCATAAAGTACCATAAATGGGGTCACTTTTGCTGTGGTATAGAAGGAAGTGTTTTACCGCCATTCAAATAGAGGTAACCACTTAACCCATTGTGTTTTTTTATTAGATACAAAGAAAAAAAGATATCCTTCCAAACATTTGTTCAGTCTCTTGGTTTTCCTATTAGATTGAGGATGATAAGAGGAATTATGAGATAATTGAGTATCATGAAAAGAAAATGATTTTGTCCAACAATTTCTAGTGTCTTTGGGTTTCCATGCAGCGTAATGAAACTATACTCACTTTAAAAATATCAGATGATTCACAAATGTGTGTAGGCTTAGTAAGTCTATTATGAAGTTCTTTCCTTCAGACATGGGAAAACCAATGATAAATTCCATTGAGACCTCCTCCCAATGCTAACATGGAATGGATAAAGGTTGTACTAGACAGTGGGTCTCAATTGTTTCAATGTTATATTGTTGGAAAACCAAACATTCTGCCACAAACTTATAAACATCGGATTTAAGGCCATCTAAAAAATATTTCTTCTTGGCCATGTGGTATTTTTTAAAAAATCCTGAGTGCCCTCATAAAGGAGAGGTGTGCAACTCCAAAAGAATATTTTGTTTGAGTTAGGAACTATTACATAGATATAAGCAAATTTGTACCATAATTAATGATTTTTCCACATAAAGGTATCATATGTACTATGATATTGCTCCAGTTTTGAATAAGTGTCCACACCTCTTCATCATTCTTCCATTCCTCCCTTGCTTTAGTTATCTAGATAGGTTGGATAATATAAATGACATCAAGCAATGCTTCCACATATTCATCCCTTCTTGAGAGTGAAACTCCTACAACATTTTGCTTCCCTTTTTTGTAGATGACTTCAAAATCATAACTCAACATCTTAGTGACCTATTTTTGTTGCTCTTCTGGAGACAATATTTTTTCCAAAATGTATTTAAGAATATCATGATCATTTTTTACCTTGAAGTGTCTTCCCATTAGGTAATAAAGTCATTCCTTTAGGGAATGTAGTACTTGTTATCACTCTGAATTTTCCTTAGAAGTTATCAGAAGAAGGAAGAAATTGAGGTAACCACAAATTGATCTTTTAAGTATAGGCTCTAGCCAACCTATGACTCAAAGAGGGCTCCCTCTATATAATTTAGCTCTATTTTTCTGGGATTTTAGGCTAGTTCTGAATGTTCATTGGGGTTTTTATTCTGAATTTAAGGTTGGGTGGTGGAATTATTGAAACAGATGGGTAGAGGAATGCTTTTAGGCCATTGGACTATGGAGTCAACAAATGGATAACATAATTGGATCAATTCATTAAAGGGAATGTTCACAGGGCAGGCTAGCAAAGTAAAGTGCAAATCTATAGGTTGAATGGGTGAAATGATCCTAACCAGGGTGAGAGATCACTTAAGAATCCTCAGACCGGGGTTAAAATGAAGAACAGGGGACAATCATGAACAATGGGCAATTAAAAATCCTTTGCTATAGATCACAAGGAACTATTTAAACTAAGTAGCAATCAAGAATTCCTAAACTTAGATTTGTGAAGAAAACATTCAATATGCATAACAATTAAGATAAAGTGCAGTTAAGCAATTTTTGAGATATCATTCCATGTTATAGCATTCATATTTTTAGAGATACAAGTAAGACTGTGGAAAAACTTAAAGAAAAATAACATTGAACGTGAGAGAATACTTATTTGAACTTTTCTTTACAAAAGAATCCAATGAAATATCTGATCTTTATTCCTTGATCTAGTTATTTATACAATAGAATTTTAGACTTAACAATAAGAAGTCTATAGAAATGTTTGGAATCCACACTACATTCTTCGATTTGTGAAGCATTTATACAAATATTATTTACAACATATCTCAAAACAACTTGAGATTTAATCTAGGAAATACAAATATCTTCTTGCAAGAAGATAGAGACAACTATTGAACTGTTTCAAGTTGTCCCTTTTACTATGGTTGTGTTGGCCTTTATCATTGAAGTGTAACCCTATATACCAGCTTATTGTTGTAGCGTATCATGTCGAAGTCTTCTTTAACTTTTACCTTTCATCTGATACTCCTTGAACCTGATGTGTTGTCTTTACCTGTTTACCTAGTTGTTCTATTTTTACTTTGCAGTAACTTTTTGCTGTAAATTTATCACATTAAATCGGTCATTGTCTCTTGGTGGGCTCCAGTATTGCAGCAATGCTACTGCAACTACTGGGACTCCCTTCTTTACTTTTATCAACTAGGTTGTTCGTAACAAACTTGGAAGCGACGATGCTATATGCACAAGTACTAGCTCTTATCGCAGGCTATCACTTCATCAGCTGACACAAGTCCTCTAGGAGCTTAAGCCAACTTCTATGAGCTCTTAGAAGAAGCTTTTCACAGTGATGGATGAAAGCTAACTCAAAGGAGTCTAGTCTACTTGCAGAAAGAAGTTGAAAGCTGAAAATAAATGCACCCTAGCAAACCCTAGTTTTACCGACTAGCCCTATTGGTGCAAGAAAAGAGATTAAAGCGGTGGAAATGGATGTCATTGACTCTTGGAAAGGTAAAATGCAAGTGACTAAGCTACCTCTGAAGGAAAATATGGAAAAATCATCTTCTTGTATTTTTGAGTAATCTTTCAGAATTATTATTCATGTGCTTTAACTATTTTTTACTATGCAGAGGTTGATTGGCGAAAGGAAATGGAGTAGGCACTTACAGGAGGTTGGAAAGGAGAGAAAAGGGCCTAAGGGGTCCCTAGCACCCTTCCTAAGAGTTTCACAGTGTTCAGATCTCAAAAAACCACTCACGTGAACTTCTACAAGAAGTCTGTAGGGGTTCTACAGGATGTCCTATAGGAAGATCCGAAAGAGGATTTTGGAGGGTTGATGGTGGAAAAACGGTGGAAAGTGGAAATGGAGATTGGATGAGTATGTGAAGGGGTCTAGGACCTGGTGAATGAAGCTAAGGAGTGATTAAGGTGGTTGGATTTGTTCAAGGATGGAGGGAGCAATGCTGCACAAGAATGTAGAAATTAGGGCAAGGTGGGAAAGTGTGGCAAATGAAGGGAAGGAATATTGGATTAGGGGTTGGAACAGGTTTTATGATGGAGGAAGGGTAGGTAGTGATATATTACAGGTGTTCTACATACTATTTTCCAAGACTGATCAGACAAAGATTAGGAAAACCAAAGATCTAGCTATTTTGACCTAATTTGACCTAAAATCCAGAAACATGATGAACAAAAGTTTATTGACAGAAAATCATGCAAGATAACTATGGAAACTAAGCAAGAAAAAATCTTAAACATGCAAGTACAACTGGTCTCAACCTTTCTAACTAAAAATCGAACACTAGCAATTGCATGGAAAGGCAAAAACATTGTTTTTGTGGCAGAAAGTATGCCTTGGTCTCAGCTCATGGTCCCAAGGAGGGAGAGATGAGATCAAGGATTGTTTGATGGCCTTTTTGTAGACCTTTTCTTTTACCAAACTGTCAAATCAACCTGAATTATGAAAAGCTATTTTAATCATCAAAAACAACCTAAGTAACAAAACAAGATTTTAACCTAAATAGCAGAAATTATTCTATGAATGCAGCAAAGACACATAAAAGTACACAAAGGAGGTACTGGCACTTGGGTTGGGCACAACACCAAAAGCTACAACTTCCTAAGAAAGCTCAGCGCTGGTACAAAGTGAAATTTATCTCCATTACTCAAAAAATAATCATGTCACAAAACTGTTTACAGCAACAACTTGAAGTTGAGCTGAAATGCAGAGCTACACTCAAGTGTGAAAAACAATTGTTCACTGGCTCAACTACTAAGGCTTGAAGCCTTCCTACTTATGCACTACGAGGAATCCCAACAGCCCTCAACTACTAAGGCTTGAAGCCTTCCTACTTAAGCTTGGCTATTCAAGATTGCAGTTAATCAACCACTTCACAAAATCTACTTGACTGCCCCTTGAAATCATCTCTGGTGGGCCGTTGAACTCCGAGATGATGGTGGAGAACTTGAGGAAGGGGTCATTTAGTGCTGGAGGCATCCTTCCTACGAATCATTAGCGTTGTTCCTTCGTATTTTGCTATCAACTGGCTCATAAATGCTTGACCTTGGTCCAAAAGATGTCCAAAATCTGCAATAAACACGTATTAGACTTTGTGGTCAAGTGACTATTCTCATTCATTCAATTAACATAAACATATTCAAAATCATGCATAGAACTATGAAGAATGGTGGATTAATCGATAATAATAGGCAAAATGAGCCCAATAAGTTATCCATTTTTGGGGCTCATCATCACCCCCTGCTGAATGTGTTGCTCATCCTCTGAGCAACTAATCTAGCTCATCATCTTTGATTGCATTGACTGCCTCTCTGACATCCCAGGCTTTCGAGGTGATGTCCTCCTTTTGTTCATGAAACCCTGCTTTTCTCTCTACCTCCTCCCATGGCATGTGTTCTTCCTCTTCTTTGAACCCTTTCAGCGGTCCCAAAAGCAATGGAGGACTAAACTTTAAGCCAATCCAGCTAGCCTTCAGATTTTGCATTGACTGTTTGTAGAGAGGTACTCTAGCCAAAGCCTCCTGTATCCTTGTTGGGTAGTGGTACTCCCATATTTTCAGACTGTGGGACAAGGTGTTCCATCTCCTGGTGCAATCATGTATGCAATTATCACCCAACAGTCCCTTCATGTCCTCAAAGTGTGCTATGGCTTGAGCTTGTCTTTCAATGTAGTCTGGGAGAACTCGAGAGTTGTTGGCCAGGTGTTGATGGGCATACACTAAAGCTGAGGGATCTTTTGGTTCTGCTTTGATCATGAGTGGCTCACTCAACTCCCTGTCCATAACTTCTCGAATTTTTGTTGCCCTCTTTTCCTCATTATTTAACCAAGAGGCCATGGCCATTAGTTGCACATCTCCCAATGCTCCATTGGGGTCCCATAGGTTCAAGTTTGGAAGTGCTAAGTTGTGTAAATAGAATTCTGCTAACTTGGCCTTGTCTTCCGCTGAGCTACTGTCACACAAATACATGAAATGATTATAGTTCTGGAATGGAATGGTGCCCCTTTGTGCTAGTGTGTTAATTTGAAATTACAACCATTGATCCTTAAGATATAATGCATATGACACTATAGGTTTCCTACATTGTAAGGCTTCTACTGCCTAGATGGCCATGCAGGGCATTTGGGCTTATTTCTCTTACACCTATTGTTTCAAAGCCTGTATTTCTTCTGTTACCAGTGACTCCTTTTCTTGTAGTAATTTTGTTAACAACTCAACATCAGTTGGAAGCTTTTCTTCTCTCTACTTTTCCTTAGTTGTCTCCCTGTCTGCCGGAGGTCTTTCTTGTTGTTGCTACTCTCCCACAATGGACGCCCTATCTTCCTTATGACTTTCCTGCAGCTGCAATTGCTTTCTCAGTAGCTCATTCTCTTCTTGTAATTTGGCTCTCTGATTGCTTTCGATGTGCCTCACCATGGCCAACTCTTTCCTTGATTCCTTTAGTTGTTCCACTAGGTGGCCTATGTCTGCAACACCCTTGGATCTAGCAATCCTCATCCAAGTGTGAGCCCTAACCCTCTCTTCTTCCAATTTAAAGAAGAGTGGTACAACAAACTTCCATGGGATAATCTTCCCACCTTCTAACAGGTTGTAATATGAGCCCAAGCTAGGTTGAGGGCTCGGCTCCAGTATTTCTTCAGTCTTTTCTTCTCCCTGTGGTTGTTTGGCTGCCTTCTCCTCCAATTTCTTGGTTTCTTTTAACTTCACCAGAGTTTCCTGTAGAGTCATTTCAGCTTCTTGTAGAGCTGTTTTTGAGTCCATCATCCTAATTATGTCTCTCTAGGTGGAGGTTTTTTAACTTCCTCTTTCCTAAGTGATGGATATATTTGAAGGAGACTCTTCTTTTGGTTTAGTGGTTGTGTCCTCAATGACAATTGGTTCCTTTGATTGTGGCTGGGGTTTGCCCATTTTGATCTGTGTGCTCCTCTTGGATTTTAAGTACATGAAGGTTTGCCTCTTTCTCTTTCCTTTTTGTTTTGCAGGTGTGCTTAATGCAGCAAGCACAACTGCTGCCTCCCTTGCCAACGTTTCTGAGGATTTCTCTTCCTGTTTGTCTTTTCTTTGCTTGTAGAAATCTTTGTGTCTGTTATTTCTATCTGTGTGACTAAAATTTCAGGGTGCACCTTTTCCTTTTCTTTCTAGGTGCCTGCCTTAGTTGTGGCAACCTTCATTTGGGCCTATTTGGCCTTTTCCTTTCTACTTTGTATCCTCTTTTCCCTTGCAGTCTTTTTTGTTGTTTCTTCCTCTGTTTTAGGCTTAGCAATATTGCTCATTTCTTTATGTTCTTCTTGTGCTTCCTCTGTTCTGCCTTCTGCTTAGATGTCTTGTGTGCCCTCATCATTGTTTTTTTCCATTTCCTCAGTTTTCCTCCCCTCCTCACTACTGGATGGAGTGATGTTTTCAGCCAAAGTCCTAATGTCATCATTTCTGGACATGTTTTTGAAGATTCCCCAAGATATGGGGATAGTGTAGGTGTGTAAAGCATTTTCCACCAATAGTTTGATGAGCCTATGGTGGGCCAACTGGTCTGGAATCCCTTCATTTAGCTTTGTACCACATTCAATTAGGGACTGAAGAATGAAATTTGGGATGCTTAGTTTCTTGGCTGAAGGCAAGTCAATCCCATGCCTTAATTCACTTAACAACCTGAAATGGTATCCATAGATGATGCTAAACCTCCCTTCACATGTGATGTACTCCATAATTTGATAACTAACTTCACTCCAAAGCGGGGGAAAACTTGTCCTTGTAACTCCATTTTTGTCCTCTACAGGATGCCCCTCGGGTAGAAAGAATATTTTCTTAGAAATCTGACCCAATGATCTCTCTTCCTTGCTCCAAGGGAGCCCCAATGGTAGACTAGTAATTCTACTGATGAGCTCAGGGGTGAGTTCTAGGGTCAAACCCCTAAAACTAACTGTGGCATGTGTCCTTGAATGTGGTCTCAGGGATATCAAAAACTCTTCGGTTATCTCTTCATCATGACCCTAAATTTTGTCAAAGAAGGATATCCAATTTGGTTAGGTGAAAAGGTCCACTAGCTTAGGGTGCTCGTAAAGCTTGCTGAAGTCTGAGGGCTCTTTCCTTATGAATCCCCCTGGCATGGTCTTGAGTGTTATTCTTATGTATTAATTAGAAAATAAAATTCTCAGGAAAACAACAGTCAATCACTGAATCAGAGGATAACTGAATTTGGTGTCTTCTGAACCTAGGGAGGAGATTCTCTTGTGTTCCTCACAATACCAGATAACAATAATTCCCTTGTTTTTGTCACCAGAAATTCGACCGCCATTTATTGAAAGGAGAATGTTGTTTTTGTAGAACAAAGCATAAGAGGACAAATTCTCTTCTCAACATATAGATAGATATGTAAATTCAGTTTTTCATGCACATAGGGTGGCCTGTATTGCAGCATATATCTTATTTACAAGAGAATTTTAAAGATGATGAGGAGATTTCAGAGTGCAGAGAAAGAACATAGGCAAATACACTGAAATATGCAGGCAATCTTTCATGGTTTCTTGAATACATAGGTAGACTTTTATTTTTCAAACTGATGTCGTTCAATTCACCACCTTGAACCAACAAATTATGCACAAAGAAGTTCTCTTGGGCCTACCTCATTTGGAGGTTGAAATTCAACAAAAACTCTGGGTTCCCTCCTGTCGAGCGGTTCTCTTACTTTCCTATAGAACCCTTCCTATAGAAGGCTCCTAGTTCCTATAGAATGGAATTGTGCTTCCCATAGAGCCAGATAAGTGGGAGATTTTTGAAAATGGGACAAAAAACTGGTGGAGGACGACTGGTTAACTGTTTTTGGAAGTGGTAGATACGTACTCCAGTCGAGAACGTCGTGAGTGAAAAATGAACAGAGAGTGGTGCATGTTTCAATTGAGCATCTTTTAACTGCGACGTGATTCATGGTGAGGGAGTGAGGTGGTTAGACCAGACCATCGATCCGACGTCACAGCCATAATGTTTCTACGTGTTTCTAAATTCCATCACCTTTGCTCTCTCATTACCGTCGCCACCATTACTAGTCCCGACGATTTATCTCTGAATGGACACTTCGCATGTGTTGGCTACACATCTAATCGGAAATTTTGAATGTAATAGGGCTCGTTTGGATTTCACGAGGATATGTAACTGGCTGAGGGTGGCCAGTTGACTGGACACCAATTTCGCCCAATCCAGACAATTCCTATAGTCATGCAGCTTTTAAAATATGATTTATGCAATTGAAGAACAATTCGAGGCACTTACCTGCGTAGTCGCAGCCGTGTTATGCAGATTTCAGGTTCTGGAACCCCATTCCTTCGTTTGTTCTTGCTGCATGCATACTGCATGCTTGGCCTCTACTACTGTTGATGTTCTTAGATTCAAGAAGAGCTTCATGCATTTCTCTTCTGCCATACTTTGTTGTCCCTGTCTCTGGAGTATGTCTTTCAGCGGGATCAACTACTACAGGATTCCTGTAGGATGTTCTGTAGCTGCTTCTCCTCCTAGAATGCAAGCAAGAATGAGCAGCGCTATACTGCTGATGAGGGTCTCGTCGGATGAGGAATCTAGATGGAGGGTAATAGGTATGGTGAGTAAAATTGTTGCTTGATTTTTCATTAAGGAGTTTTTGCTAGCAGTATAAAAAAAGCAGGATTTCTTTGTGTGACTGTGCAGGAACATAAAAAAATGAGTGCAATGGAGGTGTACGAAGATGGAAAAAGGTGACACAGGTGATCAATGGAAATACGGATGTTTACAGGCCTCATGAATAGGTTACCAACATCCAGGTCCTCTTCAGAGATCAATTCTGGCTTGTTTGCAGGCTCTACAGGAACTTCCTGTAGAAGACACAAAACTTCCTGTAGAAGGTGAAATCCTAGTCTGAATGAGACCAAATATTAGGAAAGGGTAGTGGTCATGGAGGAATGGATGGTGAGGGATTCTTGTAGCCTAGTGCTAACCTTTGTCTTTGTCTTGCGTGATCCTCCTAACCTGCAATGTCCTTCCTGCAACCTGCAATTATTCAGTAGAAATTAGGTTTATTTTTCTCTTTCTCTTTTCTTCTTTCCTTTTTCCTCCTTTTTTTTGTTTTGTTTTTTTTTTTGTTTTAGACAGCTAGACCCTAGGCACCTCCAAGAGGCTTTCACCCAAGGATCTTTTATTTTTTATTTTTTATTCATCATTTTTATCTTTTTTCAAGGTGTGGGTGGAGTGGAGGCAGGGGCTTACTCCACTACCAATACTGATTTATCCAGAGTTTCAATGAACTCCTACTTAGAAAGGGGCTTCCTGTAGATTTTCAATCGATGCCCATTGACGAGCATGGGGATGGCTTCTTCATCAATGGTCCTGATAAGGACTAAACCATTGTCGTTGCATCTCTCCACTTTATATGGTCCCAGCCATCTTGTCCTCAGCTTCCCTTTGAAATCCTTGTATCTTGAATCATATAACAACGCCCAATCTCCTAGCTGAAACTACTTTTCTTTAAGGTACCGGTCATGCCATATCTTCCTCTGAAGTTGGACCACCTCTGAGTCGAGAAGGGCCTGCATTCTCTGTTCATTTTATCCATTCAACTGAAGCAATATTTCCTGTTGTGCATGGCTGAGATCTAGGTCCAGCTGAGCTGCCAACCTCAATGTGTTATATTCAAATTCTATGGATAGCAAAGCCTTCTTCCCGTAGACCAGCTCATAAGGTGTGAAACATGTTGTAGTTTTCCAAGTAGTGTTGTAGGCCCAAGTTGCCTCAACCAAGCGATCTTCCCAATCGTTTCTACTGTTTCTCACCACTTTAGTCAAAATCTCCTCCAAAGCTCTGTTAGTGACTTCCACCTCTCCATTTGCTTGTGGATGATAAGGGGTGGAAATTTTGTGCTTGATCCTCTGATGAGCGAGTAGGTCTTCAATCAGGTTAGAAGTAAACTGACTTCATTGATCTGTGACTAACTCTCTTGGGTAACTGAACTCATAGAAGATATTGTCCCTCAAAAACTCAGCCACATTTTCTTCTGTTGTTTCCTTGATTGCCTTTGTTTCTGCCCACTTTGTCAGGTAGTCCATGCACACAATGGTGTAAGACTTTTGGTTTGAAGGAGGGTTGATAGGACCCACAAATTCCATGCCCCTCTTCTCAAATGGCTTGAAAGTCACTTGAGGTTGGAGGGCCCTTTCATCCCTGGGAGTCGGCTTTGCCATCCTTCGACATCAGTCACATCAACTGATGTATCTCTTGACATCTTGATGAAGAGTGGGCCAATAGTAGCCTGCCTATAGAATTTTGAAAGCGGTTCTTTTTCTACAAAGTGGCCCCCACAGGGCCCATCATAACAGGTGAGGAGGATGTCAAAAACTTCCTCCTCTCTGACACAATGCCTCAAAATCTGATCTGGGCCAAGTTTAAATAGGTTACCCCCAATCCATGTGAATGGGGTGCTTTTCCTCACGATCTTGCTCTTCTCTTTTAAGGATAGGTGTGGCGGGAACTGTACCGAAACCAAGTAATTTGCTATATCAAAAAACCCTGGAGAGAGTACTAAAATAGAAAATAGGTGTTCATCTGGCATTTGATCGTCCACCACCCCTTCTTCACCTGCAGACAAATTTAATCTAGACAAAAAATCAGCAACAACATTTTCCTTACCTGGCTTATCAAAAATGGTCAAATCAAATTGCTGCAATAAAAGTAACCTTATAATGATACAAGCATTTACATCAGGTTTATTCATTAAATATCTAATTGCAGCATGATCAGTGTGTACGAATGTCTGATAACTAGTGATGTGGTGTCTGAACATGTTTAGGGAATGGACTACAACTAAGAGCTCTTTCTCAATTATGGTATAGTTTAATTCTGCCTTGGACAGGTTTTTAATGACAAAATATATGGCATATGGTAGCTTCTCTTCAACTTGTCCTAGGGCTGCTCCTATGGCTTTGTTCAAGGCATCTGTGTGAATGTGGAAAGGTATGGCCCAGTTCGGACCTCTCAAGATTGGGGCAATTACCAAGTTGCTTTTCAATGCATCCAGAGCCTCTTGAGAGTTGTCAGTCCACATGAACTCAACATCTTTCCCCAAAAGACCAAATAATGGAGAGGTTATCTTGCTGAAATCTTTAACTAATCTTCTATAGTACCCCGCTAAGCCTAGGAAACTTTGAACATCTCTTACCTTCTAAAGAGGTGGAACCCTTTGGATGATAGCAATCTTGTTGGGATCCACCTGTAATCCTTGCTAAGAAATTGTATGACCTAGAATAGTCCCTTCAGTCATCAGAAATTCACATTTTTCTAGACTGAGGGAGAGGTTCATTTCAATACACTTGGTTAAAACTTTTCCCAGATTAATCATTGCTTCTTGGAAGTTGGACCCATAACGAACAAATTCATCCATATAGAGTTCCACTAAATCATGAATCAGTTCAGCAAAGATGCTCAGTACTGCTCTCTAGAAAGTGGCAGGAGTGTTGCATAACCCAAAGGGAAGGACCCGGTAGGCAAAGGTACCCCATGGACAAGTGAAAGTTGTCTTATCTTGTTCTTCCGAGATGATTTGGATCTGATTATACCTGCTGAACCCATCTAGGAAGGAGAATAACTTCTTCCTTGCCATCCCATCTAACACTTGATCTATGAAAGGTAAAGGGAAATGGTCCTTCTTGGTAGCTTTGTTAAGTTCTCAATAATCTACATAGATTCTCCACTTCCATTTTTTCTTGGACACAAGCACCAGAGAAGAAACCCGCTCGTTGTCAGAGATGGGGTAAATGAATCCTGCATCTAACAATTTTGCAGTTCTTCTTTAACAATGTCCTTAAGGGTTGGATTCATTCTCCTCTGAGGTTGCCTGACTGGTTTACAATCCTCTTTAATGTAAATGTGATGGGTACAAACTGAACGATGGACGCCTTTCATCTCCTTATAGCTCCAGGCAAAAGCATCCAAATGGAAGTTCAATAAGCTACACAACTCCTTCTCTTGAGAGGGGGATGAGGATGAGTTTATCTTCAAGGTTCTTTCAGGGCCGAATTCCACATTCTTAACTCAGGGGGAGGTCAGATTAGCCACACAAAGATCCACTAAAGCACTGGCCTGGGTGTCTTCCACCAACTCTTCTAATGGTAGCACGCAGGGAGGTGGATCCTGAATCAAATTCTCAATAAGGTCATCCTTGATATGAGGACCTCCCCTCGTGGCTTCCACTGTGCACACTGGTGCAGAGTAGACCTCATCCTCATCTTCCTCCTCCAACCAGAGAGGTAAGTCATGTTCTAATAGAGGTTCAGCAGGAGGATATAGGACTAGCTACTTGGACATAGGTCCACTCTTGGTGGTCATGCTCCCTGCTCGACAATTGATGTAAGCATCTGCAGTAGCTAGCCAAGGCCTTCCCAAAATGAGGGGGTAGCCAATGAGTTTTTCCTTTGGCTGAAGGACCAAGAAGTCCACAGGGTACTCCCAAGAATCAACAGAGACCATGACATCTTCCACAATCCCTTCATGGGTCATGGTGGAGCTGTCTGCTAACTCCAGTACTATTGAGGTCTTTCTTAGGGAACTCTGAAGGTTGAGTTTGAGCATAGTGTCCTTGGTCATCACATTAATGGCAACCCCTAGATCAATTAGGGTGTGGGGGATTCTTGTGCCATTGATGTGGACATCAGCTACAACATTCCCAAGGTCCAGATATTTCGGACAAGTTACTTGTCCCAACATTAGGTCGGATAGTTTTCCTTTGACATTGATAGTTGGGGCATCTCTCTTGCACCTGCCTGGGTGCTTGAAACACTTCTTTTTAATCAATTTGTTGTAGATTGGTACACCTTTTATGGCCTAGAGAAGTGGTATTTTCACACAGAACTATTTAAGCTCGCCCAGAAGTTCAGTCTCTTCTATGTTTGGTCGTGTGGTTCCAGTTAGTCTCTCAGGAAAGGGTGGAATGGCTTTAGTTTCACTTTCCTATTTCTCTTCCTCATCCTCCTTAGGAGGAGGTTGGCTATCTCGGAGGACCTTCCCAGATTGTAGGTTGATCTCTTGAATCTCCACAGCATAGGTAGGGCATGTTGTCTCTCCAGTATATACCTGTTGGGCTTGTTTGTTATTGGGGTTCGGGTTCAGTTAGGTAGGCATCTAGGTTTGTCTCAGAGGAGTAGGAGGTAATGGTTGTGGTTGAGTAGGTGGTGGAGGCAAACAGGCAAGAGAAGAGTTGTATTGGGGCCTCCACCCCTGTTGATGTGCATTCCATTGAGGTTGGGATTGAACATGAGAATGAAACGAATAAGCAGCGGGTTGAGTATGGTGTTGAGATGGATATGAACAAGGAGGGGGTACGGACCAAGAAGGATTAGTAGGGGGACCCCAAGAAGTTATGTGAGTGGATTGGTTGGGGTTGTAATAAGTTTAGGATGCCCCTTGCATCCCCTATTGGTAAGGTCTGGATCCATGTGGCCTCCTTTGGTTTAGGAAGTAGAGTGGTTCAGTGGCTCCTTCAGTCCCTTAGTACATAGATTTAAGTCTGGGTAAGGTTGGGCACTAGTTTGTAGGGTGGTCTTCCTCACAAATGAAACATACCTCTACTGAGTGCAATGGACACTTGTTCCGAGGATGTTTCCTTGTACATATGTGGCAAAACATGGCCAAAGCCCTCTTAGCTTCCTCTTTCTTCTATTAGATTCAGAAAGTATCTAATTGCATGGCAATGGTCTATCTCATCTCACTTTTAAGGTCTTCCATCTGATTTGCAAGCTCATGTTTGGAGAAGGTGGCACTGGCTTAGAGTTGATTCCCCCTACCTCTTTTTCGAGCTTCCTTAGAATGGTTTCTTAACACAGTCTTTATGTCATCATAAGGTAGTTGGTAGATGTCTCCTCCAGCCAGCAAATGGAGGGTATCTAGAAGGTCTTCAGGGATTCCTCAGAGCATAACCAACTTCATAGGTTCAGGGTCAAGTGTGCACCTGGCCCTTTTATAACTGAGTTGGAACCTTTCCCCATAATATTCTAAAGACTCATCGCTTCCCATGGTCATATGAAAGATTTCTCCCTTCATTTCCTTTGACCTACAGTAATCCCAGTATTTGTTGTTAAAGGTTTGCTGCATCTGAGCCCAAGTTGTGATATTGTTTCCAGGTAACCCCATGAACCAGCACAGTGTTGCATCCTTGAGGGTAGAGGGAAAGAGTTTCAACTTCTGCTCATCTTCTGCATAGTCATAGGTTCGACAAAGGAAAACAAATTCAAACAAGAAGGTATCAGGGTCTTCAGTGGTCAATCCATGGAAGTGGGGTAAGGCTGAGGGACTTATGTTTTTCATTTTTGTGTCCCCATTAGTCTCTTGGATGGGAAAGGAACCTTCTATTCTCTCCTCATCACCTATGCCATTCCTGTGTTTGGCCATGGTCTCAGGAGGAATGTTTTCTTGCTCTTCTTCTGTTAGAGGATCTTCGTGTGTCTCTAGAGGTTCGCTGCCACCAAAGAAGAGAGAAGGGTGACTCAGTGATGTGGTGGGGGTGTTGGGTAAGAATTTTCCTGAATTATCTCTATTCCTATGAGGCATGAAATGAAATATTTTTGATTGATTTTTGGTTTTCTCTACTTGTACCTGCAAAACTGAAATTGATTGAACAACAAATTGAAACTAACTAAAGTAAACTTTGCTAGAAGTGAAATTGCAAAATTGAAATGCTAATCTACGCTTGAAAAATTGAAATTGTGAAATTGAAATGCTAATCTACGCTTGCAGAATTGAAATGCTAGTCTAGGAAAGAAGGAAATGTCTAATCTACTTTTGTAGAAATGAAATTGTAGAATGGAAATGAAACAACTACTTTACTCTGGCTGAAATAAACTACTTAGCAGAAAGTTGCAGTAGAAAATAGAAGAAAGGCAGCAATCACAAATACTATGACGCTTCCCCGGCAATGGCGCCAAAAAGATGGTGGGCTCCAGTATTGCAACAAAGATGTTGCAACTCCTGGGACTCCCTTCTTTACTTTTATCAACCCGATTGTTCGTAACAAACTTGGAAGTGACAGTGCTATATGCACAAGTACTAGCTCTTGCCACATGTTGTCACTTGATTAGCTGGCACAAGTCCGCTAGGAGCTTAAGCCAACTTCTCTGGGCTCTTAGAAGAAGCTTTTAACTATGATGGATGAAATCTAACTCAAAGGAGGCTAGTCTACTTGCAAAAAGAAGCTAAAAGCTGAAAAGAAACGCACACCCTAGCAAACCCTAGTTTTACCAACTAGCCCTACTGGTGCAAGAAAAGAGATGAAAGTGGTGGAAATGGATGCCATTGACTCTTGGAAAGGTAAAATGGATGTGAATAAGCTACTTCTGAAGAAAAATATGGAAAATGAATCTTTTTGTATTTTTGAGTAATCTTTCAAAAATTATTATGCATGTGCTCTATTTTTTACTGTGCAGAGGTTGATTGGTGAAAGGAAATGGAGTAGTTTCTTGTAGGAGGCTGGGAAGGTGAGAACAGGGCCTAAGTGGTCTCTAACACCATTCTAGAGAGCTTCATAGTGTTCAGTTCTCGAAAAACTGCTCACATGAATTTCTACAGGAAGTCTGTAGGTGTTCTACAGGATGTTCTATAGGAAGATACGAAAGAGGATTTTGGAGGGTTGATGGTGGAAAAACGGTGGGAAAGTGGAAATGGAGGTTGGATGAGGATGTGAAGCGATCTAGGACCTAGTGAATGAAGCTAAGCAGTGATTAAGGTCATTGGATTTGTTCAAGGATGGAGGGAGCAATGCTGCACATGAATGTAGAAATTAGGGAAAAGTGGGAAAGTGTGGCAAATGAAGGGAATGAATCTTGGATTAGGGGTTGGAGTAGGTTCTGTGATGGAGGAAGGGTAGGTATGGATGTATTATAGGTGTTCTTCACACTATTTTCCAAAACTGATCGGACAAAGAGTAGGAAAACCAAAGATCTAGCTATTTTGACCTAATTTGACCTAAAAACCTGAAACATGATGAACATAAGTTTATTGACAAAAAATAATGCAAGATAACTATGGAAACTAAGCAAGAACAGATCTTAAACATGCAAGTACAATTGGTATCAACCTTTCCAACTAAAATCTAACACTAGCAATTGCATGGAAAGGAAAAAGCAGTGTTTTTGTGGCAGCAAGTATGCCTTGGTCTCAGCTCATGGTCCCAAGGAGGGAGAGATCAGATCAAGGATTGCTTGATGGCCTTTTTATAGATATTTTCCTTTACCAAACTGTCAAATCAACCTGAATTATGGAAAGCTATTTTAATCATCAAAAACAACCTAAGTAACAAAACAAGATTTTAACCTAAATAGCAGAAATTATTCTATGAATGCAGCAACTACACATAAAAGTACACAAAGGAGGTACTGGCACTTGGGTTGGGCCCAACCCCAAGAGCTACAACCTCCTAAGAAATCTCAGAGCTAGTACAAGGTGAAATTTATCTCCATTACTCAAAAAATAATCATGTCATAAAACTGTTTACAGCAAAAGCTCGAAGTTGAGATGAAATGGAGAGCTGCACTCAAGTGCAAAAAACAAATGTTCAATGGCTCAACTACTAAGGCTTGAAGCCTTCCTACTTATGCACTATGAGGACTCCCAACAACCCTCCTTAAATTTAGGAGCTTGGTTGCTCAAGACTGCAATTAATTAGCCAATCACAAAATCTGCTTGGATGCCCCTTGAAATCATCTTTGGTGGGTTGTTGAACTCTGAGATGATGCTGGAAAACTCGAGGAAGGGGTCATTTAGTGTTGGAGGCACCCTTCCTACGAATCCTCAGCCTTGTTCCTTTTAATTTGGCTATCAACTGGCTCATAAATGCTTGACCTTGGTCCAAAAGATGTCCAAAAATCTGCAATAAACACGTATTAGACTTTGTGGTCAAGTGACTATTCTTGTTACACAAAAATATCATCACCTTGATTATTTGCAGTTGGTGTAGGCCTATCATCACCTATACCAGCTTCCTAAGCAAGTCTTAAACCTCAGCTCTTCAAAACAAGCTTGAAAAATGAGAGAAAGACATCAAAAAGGTAATGTAACTCTGGTTCCGCACTTTCTCTTACTTTTGTCTGCGGGCCCACACGTTTTGTTCAAGGTATCTGCGTACTTATACGCTTTGTATGTAAAGGGGAAGGTGTGTACCCCTGTAAAAGTCAAAATGCGCAATCTTTATCTTAAAAAACTCATCTTGGGTTAATTCTAGAGTTTTCTAGAAGCATTTGTTACGTGGATTGTTCGCTACAAGTGGTTCATGCATCCCATCATAGGAGGAACTAATCCCTTGTTGAGAGGAGCTATCCCTTTGAAGGAGGACTCTATCCATTTGAAGGAGGAGCTGGTAACTGATCTCCATTGCACTATAAATTGAGGCATTGGGTCAGTGGCCAGAGAGGTTAGAAGCTGAACTTTTGAGGGTAAATGCTAGTGAAATCAAGACTTCCTATTTGAGCTTAAGAGGAGAGATCACATACCTTTTTGGCCCCATTAGGGAGTGAGTGAAGCTTGTCAAAGTAGAGGAGACTTCTTGTTGGACCCTGGAAGGAGCTTGTACAGCGTCAAGGCAAAGTTTGTAAGGTTCTTTTCTTTTGAATTAATACAATCAAGCTCATTTTTCTCAACAAGTATCTTATGCTATTTGTTTCATGGACTCCTTGACTTTCATGTTGAATATGTTTTATAATATTGGATATTCAGGTGCTATTTAATCATTTGCCTTGTTTGTGCTTGCAGGTTTGCGACGAAGGAACTTACTTGGATCAAAGGAGCGAAGGCATCTCTGAACTTGCGTTGGACATGAGGTAGGCCCTTAAACACATTTGTTCACCATTATTTATAAATCACATTTAGAGAAAGGTAGTGTCTGGTTGGTTTGTTTGTCATTAGGTCTTCATTAGATTCTAGGAAGGTTTGTCTTGTCCGCAAGATCGACTAATTCGGCATGACAAAATGGCGACTCTACTCCAAAGTGCTTCATTCTTTTGGGATGAGATAGCTCAGAAATCTTTCGATGCATTAAAACATGCGTTGACTCATGCACCGCTGTTGCACCCTCCCAACTACAATCAAGATTACTACTTGTATCTTGCCGCTTCCTATTCCACCATTGGGATGGTGTTAGTTCAGGGGGATGAATTTGGTACGGAACATGTGATATATTACCTTAGTCGCACATTGAATCCCACTGAGTTAACATATTCACATGTGGAGAAATTGGCCTTGGCAGCCGTTCAAGCTGTCCAAAGATTTCATCATTACATTTTATTACGCAAAACTATGGTCATTTCTGATTGCAACCCCATGATCTACATTTTGACCAAACAATTGTTGGGGGAAAGTACTCCAAATGGATTGTCATCTTGCAGGAGTTTGATTTGGAATTTGAAAAATCCAAGTCAAAGAAATCTTTAGTTTTCGTGGAACTTATGTGTGACTTTCCCCGTGTTGATTCCGAAACTGTGGCGGAGGAGCCCATTGCGGACGAATCCTTGTTTCTGATCAGCACTTTAGATCCGTGGTATGGAGATATCATCACTTATCTCCAAACCCAAACCTTTCGGCCCGATCTTTCACGATCCGATCGTTGAAAAGTCCGATTCCAATCCCAGCAATTCAAAATTATCGGTGATACTCTTTATCGCCTGGGGGCAGACTCTATTTTTCGACGTTGTCTCACTCATGAGGAAGCCGAGAGGGTCTTAAATGATTGTCACTCTGGAGCGTGTGGCGGTCATATGTCTGGG
>APFE031374639.1:214183-240184 GCA_000404065.3 Pinus taeda | reverse complement strand
AGCACATGCTAATATGCACAGTCCTAAATCAAGCCAAGCATTCAAAATGCAAATGCACATGCATGTATTGGTTTTCAGCTCTCTTAATGTGTAAATGACGCTAAGAAAACTATGTGCAAAACTGAATTACTTTAAAGTGACTGTACTCAACAAAATTCCTTTTCAAAACAAAGTGAAAGCAAGAGAGACACTTTGCGATTTTGAAATGGAAATCGCTTTTCGACACTTTAAAACTAGTAATTCAAATTCTATGCAATAGTAACTGTATAATCAACTATCTAAAACAATGGGATTTCTTTCTAAAACTAAAAATGACAGCTACGACACTTTCAGATCTAGAGACGACAGTTTGATTATGCTACTTTTTGCAAAAGAGAACTAAAATGACGCACAATACATAAAAAAACGTTTATAGTTCTTTGCACTAAGGAGGCGGAATAATGCAAGAGAAGGGGGTATTCACGGGAGTACACTAATTACAGATAGCAAAAACTCTTGAATAAGACTGAAAACAGTGAGAAAAATCCACAGTCGGAGGGTAAAATCAATCCTCCCTAACCATCGCACATGTTACACAGTGAACTCAGTATGCAGCGCACCTACTCCATTTGGGAAGTGCAATGCATACAACCTGCCTTGAAGGTAGGGTGCGATGGTTACAGTGCGATACTTTGAATGAGATCTCACTCACAGTTTGCAGTTTAGTTCAGGTGTTTAAGCTGAATAAGTACAGATCAATTTATGTAAAAACACAGGGGTGATCTAAGAAGTTACTAGAGCCACCACTCAGGGCAATTATATTGCTTGCAGATCTATTGTTTAATTTATAAACAAAAACCTGAAGATTGACTGAAGCAGCATTGATCTACTTTGCATTTGTATGACAAATGCAGTTCGAAGGCTAGCTAGCTTGACTTCAAACACCATCTGTCTGTTTATAAAAGAAACAAGGTTAGATAGGCTAACAAGTAATCTAGTCGCTCCCCAACGGAGTCGCCATTTTGTTATATGGGAATAGTTTCCACACGGATGCTGCTATTCCCACTAAGATGGGTGGCTATCTTAGAAACAAACAATCAAAGTCTACTATTGATTCCTTTTATGAAAATAGATGAGAGGAGAACAAAGAGGTCCAACCTGAGTCTTGCGCTCGATTCCCTCTCTTTCTTGATAGAGTTCTGTCGCTTTATCTTTGTCTGCTCAGCTTCAAAAGGACCTGTAGAATCACAGCAACATACTACTATGCAACAAAATAGACTTGGACCACTATTATATTCAAGGCGAATTTATTGACATGATTCCTGTCAAGCACTGATAAGATTTTGGACTTCTAGACTGTGAAGTTCAATACTCCGTCCAGTCTATCCTGGTCTCTTACCCCGTGTGGTGCCATGATGCTCCTCTACTTCCCTCCTGGAAGTTCTCTGTTCGACTCCTCCGAGTCTCTACTTCCCGTCTGGAAGTTCTCTTCTGGACTCCCTCTGAGTCCTTATTTCCCTCCTGGAAATCCTCCTGCTGCTTGTCGAGATGCCCCCTACTCTAACGTCTTGTGCAACTGCACTTCAGATCCAGGTTCCTCGGCTAGAAACCCTCAGTAACAACTCCTTTGGCCCTACTCTGTCAAGTACTTTTCTGACTACAATACCTCACCAGCTCCACTCAACAATATTTCTATAGCCTTCTAGACTCCAACAACTGCCTCTCTATGAATAGCGCCAGCCCCTCTCTGCCTCACGTTGGTTCTCCGTCAGCCCTAGGATGCCCTGCATCAGCCCTCTGTGTCAACAACGATGGCCTCTCTGAGGATCTGCGTAGCTTCTGGCTTCTTCTGTGTGGCTCTGGTTGGCTCTGCATCACACTTCTTGGCTTCTACGAAGTTAGAAACAGCTTCTGCCACCTTGGGACAACTGTTTTCTGCAACTATTGTTTCGCTCAGCTAATGTCTTTTAGTCCTCCTATGATTTGCAATCACGCTCTGATACCATGTTGAAGTTTCTAAGTTTACTTAGTTTAGAAACCCTTCATGCACTTTTTCTTATTTATTCCTACCTACTTGTTAATTTTCCTTTAACAAGTTATTTACAAAGTAAGTACTAAAAATAAACACCAGTGTATGCTCAACATATTACAGATCAACAACTAAAAGAAACAAGAACAAACACACCACATGACACCATTATTTCTGGACAAATGTCCCCAGAAAAACCGAATGCGGGAAAATCGGTGCAGCTATCTGAGGGTTTTCTTATTAAGCAATATCAGATTACAATCTGGGTGTCGAAATAGGCCTACCCAACAGAGAATTTCCTTAACATCTATACCTCACAATTTGAGAGAAATCTCCTGGCTGAAACCCCGGAAAATCCTTCTGGCAGTTCCTCAGCACAAAACTGCTCTACAACACCAATGTCTGCCTAATCTGCACTGCGTCAGCCCCCCTCTGTCTCACGTTGGCCCAGCGTCATCCTTTCTAGACCTGTGTCAGCCCTAGGAGGCTTTGTGTCACCTTTGGGAGCCTCTGCATCAGCCGTGCTGGCCCCTCTGGTGCTCTGCGCAGCACTTGATGGTGGGCTCCAGTATTGCAACAATAATGTTGCAACTCTTGGGACTCCCTTCTTTACTTTTATCAACCCGATAGTTTGTAACAAACATGGAAGCGACGATGTTGTATGCACAAGTACTAGCTCTTGCTGTAGGCTGTCACTGGATCAGCTCGCACAAGTATGGTAGGAGCTTAAGCCAACTTCTATGAGTTCTTAGAAGAAGCTTTTAACTGTGATGGATGAAATCTAACTCAAAAGAGGCTAATCTACTTGCAGAAAGAAGATGAAAGCTAAAAGGAAACACAAACCCTAGTAAACCCTAGTCTTTCCGACTAACCCTACTGGTGCAAGTAAAAGGACGAAAGCTACAGAAATGGATGCCATTGATTCTTGGAAAGATAAAGTGCATGTGTCTAAGCTATCTCTGAAGTGGAATCTGAAAAAGGAACATCTTTTTGTATTTTTGACTCATATTTGTGGAATTATCTTGCATGTGTTCAACTGTTGTTGACTGTGCAAAGGCGAGGTGAGGAATGGAACTGGCGAGGTAGTTGCAGGAGATTGAGAAGGTGAGAAGAGGGCATAAGGGGTCCCTAGCACCCTTCCAGAGAGTTTCACAGTGTTCGAATATCAAGAAACCGCTTTCATGAGCTTCTACAGGAAGTCTGCAGGGGTTCTACAGGATGTTCCGAAAGGGAATTTTGGAGCGTTGATGGAGGAAGAAAGGTGAAGAAGTGGGTATGGAGGTGAGATGAGGGTGTGAGGAGGTCGAGGACTTGGTGGATGGAGCTGAGGAGTGGTGAGGATGGTTGGATTTATTCAAGGAGGGGTAGAGCAATGTTGCACAAAAATATGGAAATTAGGGCAAAACGAGAGAATGTGGCAAATGTAAGGCAAGAATCTGAGTTAGAGGGTGGAGCAAGCGGGATTGATGGAGTAAGGGTAGATAGAGAGGTATTATAGGTGCTCTGCAAGTTATTTCCCAAACCGAACAAACAAAGATTTGGAAAACCAAAGACCTAGCTACTTAAACCTAATCTGACCTAATTATCAGTAAAGAAAATGAACAAAAGTTTATTTGCAACGAAATCATGGGAAATAGCTATGCAAACTAAGCAATCATGAACCTGAGCATGTAACCACAACTGGTATCAACTTCTGCAAATGAGCATCTAACACTAGTGATTGCGTGATGAAGCAAAACAATGTTTTTGGTGGCGGCAAGCACACCTTGGTCTCAGCTCATGGTCCCAGGGAGGGAGAGGGGAGATCAGGGGTGCTTGATAGCCTTTTTTTGAAGATCTTCTATGTTATTAAGCTATCAAATAAATCTGAACATGACAAGCCTTTTTAATCATCAACAATGACCTAGGTAACCAAGCAAGATTTTAATCTACTTAACAGAAATTATTTTGCAAAGACATTAAAAACATATAACAATACACGAAGGAGGCCTTGGCACTTGGGTTGGACCCAACCCCAAGAGCTACAGGCTCCTAAGAAAAATCTCAGAACTGATGCCAAATGAAATTGTTTTCCATTACTCAAAAATAACCATGTCACAAAGAAAGTTGTACAACATAAGCTACAAAATGAGCTGAAAAACTAACAGCACTATAGTGCAAAACACAACTGCTCAAAAAGTAACCTACGAAGGCTGGAAGCCTTCCTATTTATGCACTACGAGGACCTCCAACAGTCCTCCTTAATCTAAGGGGCTCGGCTACTCAAACTGCCAGTGATCAATCACTTTACACCAAACTGCTCGGCTGCCCTTGGGAATCCTTTTCGGTGGCCTACTGAACTCCGAGCTGAGGGTGGAGAATTCGAGGAAGGGGCCATTTAGTGCAGGAGACACCCTTCCTACGAATCCTCACCCTTGTTCCTTCATGCTTGGTTGTCATCTGGCTCATAAATGCTTGGCCTTGGTCCAAAATTTGTCCAAAAATCCAAAATAACCACGTGTTAGCCTTCTTGGTAAAGTGACTATCCTCATTCGTTCAATTAACATAAATATACTCAAAAAACATGCATAAACTATGAAAAATGGTGGATTGATGAAGAACAGTTAGGAAAAATGAGCCCAATAAGTTACCCAATTCCGGGGCTCATCACTTAGCTACCTCTGCGTGGCCCTGCATGAGCCCTTGCTGGCTCTGCGTCACCCTCCTTGGCTGCTGCGCTGCTCTCTTGGCACAACCTCTGACTTCTCTATTTATCTGTCAACATTCCCTTTGAAGATTAACTTTCGAAACAAAATAAGGAATTTTGGCATAAAGGATATTTACCCAAGTGAGTACTATATCTGATTGGAGAATATATGTTGAGTAACGACGTTAGTACACTGTAAGTTCATCTTGGACAATGTGGGTTGTCTAACAATTCAAGCCCACGAATGTAGAGCGCATAACTAGAGAATTTATCTCTTGACTGTTGATTTGGGGTAGCATCGAATGTGCTCTATCCATGAAAATTAGTGGAAGCTAAAGCACATGAGATCTCCAAATGGTTTGGGGAAATTCAACCCGGTTAGAGAGGTATTAAAATAATTAATATTTTTGATGGGTTCCTAGGTCTAAAGTTAGGAAAATTAAAATATTAATGGGTATTAATATAAAACTGGGTGAGAATGTTCTAAAATACACGAATCAAACCAAATCTAATCTTAGTCGTTGATTAGCGATTTAATCTCGGTCGTTGAAGACTCCACAGAAAAAGTAAAAGAGGAGGCTTGAGGGTCAGTTGGAGATACACAAAGATTGATTAGTCAGTTCTATTTTCTGGAGAGGGATTTGCTGAGAGAAATCGAACCAGTGATCAAAGTTGTAGTGAGGGGCAATGAGTGCATCACAGAGAGGCAGAGAAGACTACACAGAGCCAATAGGAGCCACGCAGAGGGCCAGAGGGTCTGTGTGGATGACGCAGACAGCTAGACAACCAGCACAGAGCATCAGTAGGATGACGCAAAGGATTCTAGGCTGATGCAGAGGGTTCGCAGAGGCCAGAAGAGATGACACAGAGCCTCAAAGAGGCGTTGGAAGGTTTTTCGTGGAGTAGACTTGCCGAATATCTGCTTCCGAGAGAGATATTACTACCAAATTGATTTCTCTGTCGAGTGAGCCAGTTTGGCACCCAGTTGTACTCAAGAAAGCTTCTTAATAATAAAACCCTCAGAACTGTTGCACCGGTTTTCCCAAGTTGGGTTTTTCCGGGAATGATGGTCCAAAAATAACGGTGTCCCTTGTGTGTTTATCTATTTCTTTCAGTGGTTGATCTGTAGGTAGTTGAGACTACACATCTCTTTATTTTCAGTATTTATATGGTTAAGTAACCTATTAAAGAATAAAACAGGTAGGTGAAATAAACCAAATAGTGCAAGAAAATTTATAACGGGTTACACTTAGAAATTTCAACATGGTATCAGAGCATTGCAGATCACAAGAGAGTTGAAGGCACTAGCTAAATCAGAAAATTTGCAGTAGAAACAGCTGTCCCAAGAGACAGAAGTTGTTCCTAAGCAGAAAGTAGCAAAGAAGGAGTGACGCAGAGGGCCTGTGTTATCAGTTCGAGCCACAAGAGGGCCAATGCAGAAGCAGTGAGAGGCAGAAGAGGCTCACAAAGAGCCATGTCATCCTGCTCAGCCAAGTAGGAGTGACGCAGTTGGTGAGAGGAGCGATTCAACCTTGCCGGGCTTGTGTAGAGCTAAGAGGCTCAGTTTCTTAAGATGATGGGGCCTAGGGAGTTGTGGGCTGATTATGGATTGTGAAGCTAGTGGGGTGTTGTTGCTATCGAAATGGAACAGTACCTAACGGGATGGAATCAAGGTAGAGGGAGTTGCTACCTAGGCAAATTTCTAGCCAAGAAATCTAGATCAGTGTTGCATGAGCAAAAGGGATCGGAGAGGCGTGATTCGGCTATTGGCAGAAGCATTTGTAGGAGGAAAATCGAGACTCAGATGGATTCAAAGAGAAGAGCGGGGATGGAAATGAATGGACTGAGGGATCAGGACACGTTGGATGGGGCATCCAACTTTGTCATCTGAAAGGCCAGGATCTTGTCTGTTCTGGATAGACATCGCATCAAGGCCTTCGCCTTGAGAACCGTGGATATCCCTGTCGACCCAACTGATAACGAAAAGTATAAGGATGCAATGGCCAACGCAAAGTGCATAATCCTTGATGGGGTCAAGGATCATGTAGTTCAGCATATTGCTGAGAAGAATACGACAAAGGAGATGTGGGATACCTTGATGATATTGTATCAGGGCACTTCCGTGCAGAGGAAGATGCTACTGGAGAATCAACTGCGGTTGTATCAGATGTAGAAGGGGGAGCAGGTAGATCACTTCCTCAGCAGGTTGCAAGAGATTTGGGACCAACTTACTTCCATAGGGGCCAGGTCGGACCAAGAGTTAATGGTGAGGACCGCCATGAACGCAATATCCTTGGAGTGGGAGACATTCATCCAAATCATTTTGGGCAGAGCGAATCTTCCAGATTGGGAAGACTTGTGGGCAACTCTTCGTCAAGAAGAGATTAGACGGTTGACCAAGGCAGGAAGTAGCAGAAAAGGAGGTTGAATCAAGAAAGAGGAGGAAGACGATGCCACTCTGGCATCTGCAGAACAGCAAGGGAAGAGAAAGAAGAAGGACATCTCCAAGACAGCGTCGGCTAAGGCGGAGAAGGAAGTGGAGACTCCACTAATGATGATTGTGCCATGAGTGCTCATACACCTCTAAAGAAGAGGTGGGGTGACATCAAGTTGTAGTCAGGAGGATTACAGGAGATGTGGGGCCGGATCCTTGAGGTGCCCAAACTCTTGGATCATATCCGGCTACGGGAGCCTTGAGAGACAATAGCAGGATGATGGATGTTGGTAGAAGCAAGATGCGGATGGAGCGGTAGAACAGTGCTAGAGTGCAGCTATCTATAGTAGCACGGTGGGGGTTGCAGCAGTGCGAGAGGCACAAAGGAGGTTGTAGTAGTGCAGGAAGGCACAAAGGTGTTTGCAGCAATGCGAGACACAGAAATTCGTTGCAGTAGCACAGAGGCAGAAGAGGGAGCACAAGATAGAAGCAGAGAGAGCTTCGGCATCATGAGGGCTTCTAGCCTAACAAGGATGTCATTAGTTGGGTAGATCAGTTACCATCATCTCAGTAAATGAGTTGCAGTGAAGCAGTAGCAGTGGTAGTGCTATGGGCAGCATGATGAGAGAGGGCTACAATGCAGATGTAGTGTTGGGAGGAAGGACCAACAACAACATGGATGTAGAGGGAGCTGCAGTACGGATGTTGCAGTGGCAGTGGTAGAGACATGGGCAGCAGTATAGGAGGAAATAATGCAGAGGATGTTGGGAAGCAAGGCCAAGCATCAGCACAAGTACCGGTGCCGGATGATCAAAGTGATGTTCAATGGTGGAACATTACAAGAGAACGTTCCTCGCTAAGAGGGAGTGTTGATTCGAGGTAGCATTGAATGTGCTCTAGCCATGAAAATTGGTGGAGAGGCTAAAGCACATCAGATATCCAAGACCCATAAATGGTTTGGGGAAATTCCACCCGGTTAAAGAGATATTAAAATAATTAATATTTTTAATGGGTTCCTAAGTCTAAGCTTAGGAAAATTAAAATATTAATTGGTATTAATATAAAACTGGGTGAGAATGTTCTAAAATACATGATTCAATCCAAATCTAATCTTCGCCATTGATTAGAGATTTAATCACAGTCATTGAAGACTCAATAGAAAAAGTATAAGAGTAGGCTTGAGGCTAAGTTGAAGATAAACCAAGATTGATCAATCGGTTCAATTTTCTCGAGTGGGATTTGCTGAGAGAAATCGAATCAGTGATCAGATTTGCAGCGAGGGGCAGTGAGTGCATAGAAGAGAGGCAAAGATAGTGTCGAAAGACCAGTGCAAAGGCTGAGAAGGCTATGCAAAGCCAGCATGAGCCACGCAAAGGGCCAAAGTGACTGCACAGAGGGCCAGAGGGCCTGCGTGGGTGACGTAGAGGGCCAGAGGGCCTGAGTGGGTGACACAGAGGGTCAGAGAGCCAGCGCAGAGCATCAGTAGGATGACGCAGAGGCTTCTAGGTTGACACAGAGGCCAGGAGGGCTAGTACAGAGCCTTAGAGAGACATTGGAAAGTTTTTCATGGAGCAGACTTGTCGAATATCTACTTCCGAAGAGAGGTATTACTGCTAGATTGATTTCTTTGTTGAGTGAGCTATTTTGGCACCCAGTTGTACTCAAGAAAGTTTCTTAATAATAAAACCCTTAGAACTGTCGCCCCTGTTTTCCCAAGTTGCATTTTTCTGGGGGCGATTGTCCAAAAATAACGGTGTCCCATGTGTGTTTGTCTATTTCTTTCAGTTGTTGATCTGTGGATGGTTGAGACTGCGCATGTGTTTATTTTCAGTATTTATATGGTTAAATAACTTGTTAAAGAATAAACAAATAGGTGAAATAAACCAGATATTGCATGAAAATTTCTAACGGGTTAGACCTAGAAATTTCAACATTAACATGTCTACAACTTGGAAAGTGAGCACCTAAATTGGAAACCTTATCTTGTAGATTAGGTGGATGACTCAAGAAATTAACGAATATTTAAAAAAATTGGCAAACATTTCGATTTACTCCCCTACACCAATCAAATCTACCTGTAACTACATTTTGTAATTGTCTTCATTCATACGAACCTCCCCAATACACCTCTACTAACACTAATGTGTTCCATAGCCTTAAACTAAGGGTGTCTAATGAATGGCATCCAAGAACCATAGAAGCCCTATGTGAAGCTTAGACAACCCCTCTCCAAAGGGTAGTAAGGTGGAAACAATTAACATATCTCCATTATGATCATATGTTAGGCAAAGCCAACAACTCAACAACATCCACCTTAAGATTTCCTTATCAACAAAAATAAAAATTGGCCAACACATCAACAACATTACCCTTGAAGAATAACTTGGGAAACGAAATAAGGAATTTTGGCATAAACAATATTTTACCAAGTGATTATTATATCTGATTGGAGAATATATGTTGAGTAATGACATTGGTGCACTGTAAGTTCATCTTGGACAATGTGGGTTGTCTAAAAATTCAAGCACCTGAATGTAGAGTGCATCACTAGAGAATTTATCTTTGACATGTGTACAACTTGGAAAGTGAGCGGCTAGATTGGATACCTTATCTTGTAGATTTGTCGAATGATTCAAGAAATTAAGAATATTTGAAAAAATTGGCGAAAATTTCGATTTACTCCCCTACACCAATCAAATCTACCTATAAAAAAAAATTGTAATTGTCTTCATTCATACGAGCCTCCCCAATGCACCTCTACTTCATTAAAAATTAACTTCTTGTACTAATTATGTTTTCTTAGCTCACATTAGACACCAACTTGCTCGCTTGACTTCTCCTAAGCACCTTGTATGGCATCGCACGTAATCTTCTTTAAGATACAATAGAACTTATCTTTTAAGCTTCCAACTGGATACATGTCAATTCCCCAATTTTATCTTTCTTTATAGTGTAGCCAGGGTGGATTTCCAGGGCAGGAGATGGCCAGGTCAATGGAGTAGGTTTATGTCATTAGGGTTTCTGATGGATTTTTGCGGAGTTTGTATGGGATTTGATGGCATTTGCTTGGCATATTCCACCATCTGCAAAATTTTCCTTTCATTCTATCACATTCCGACAACTTTCAGAAATCAACATTATTATTGTGCATAACTTAATTAATTATGCTCGAGGTGGCATTATGAGGAGATTAATTGGTGGAGCACCTCAGTGTAATAGCTCTTTGGAACCGGAATGGGAAGATCTATAGGATGGGATGGTTAGATATGAGTTTCAGTGGCCTGAGGAGACATGGTGGCCAATTGACCCTTTTCCAGCATTAAAAGAATATTTTAATTGAAATAAAAGAGGACAAAGTGCTCCATGATTAAAATAATAATAAAATAGAAGGTTCTAGAGGAGTCCATGAAATCTATAAAAGAGGAGGAGGAGACCATTGGAGAACATCTTGGATTGAGTATTGTTTCTGGTATGGGAGGTTGAGAACCCTGTTCTCTACTCCATTGGTATCCCCAGGACAAAAACCCTCGAGTGATTCAGAGAGTTTGGGCGAGCACCCATCTCCCCTTGGTGGATTCATTCAAAATCCATAGGTGTAAAGATTGTTTCTTTGTTTCAGTTTGGGGACAAGAGGGTCATTCCCAGCTATTGTATTGGCATCTATTTATATATAATAAAGCTATATTTTGGTTGTTGCATTTCTCATTGCTTCTCATGTTGTGATCTATAAATGAGATTTTGTGCATTGTTGGGAGGAACATCAAAGGTCTGCATCCAGTTTGAAGCTTAACATATAAGTTCTATTGTATCTTAAAAAAGACTACATGCAATGCCATGCACGTATTTTAGGGGAAGTCATCCAAGCCAATTAGTGTCCAATATGAGTTAAGAAAACATAATTAATTACGAAAAGTCTTTCAGTAGAAATACAATAACATAATTTTTTGGTCATAATTTCTGAATTCAAGCTTCTGTGATCCATAATGAATTACGAAAAGTATTTCGATAGAAATCACATAATAGAATTTTTTGGCCAACGTGTTTCGAACCAACTAGTGTGGTTCATCATCAGGACCAGATGAAGAGGCAGGCCATGGAAACGGATTAAATAGAGAGCAATGTAGAGACCAAAATTTCAAATAATGACTATTTTTGAAAAATAATATTTAATTAGTACAAGAATTTACCTTTTAATGAAGTAGAGGTGCATAGGGGAGGCTTGTATGATTGAAGACGATTAAGAAACATCGTTACATGTAGATTTTATTAGTGTAGGGGAGTAACTCGAAATGTTTGCCAATTTTTTTTTAATATTCATTAATTTCATAAGTCATTCACCTAATCTACAGGACAAGGTTTCCAATTTAGGAGCTCACTTTCCAAGTTGTACATATGTCAAGGGATAAATTCTCTAGTGATGCACTCTACATTCATGGGCTTGAATTGTTAGATAGTCCACATTGTCCAAGATGAACTTATAGTGCACCAATATTGTTACTCAACATATATGCTCCAATTGGTTATAATACTTGGTCAAATATCCTTGATGCTAAAATTCCTTATTTGGTTTCCCAAGTTAATATACAGAGGGAATGTTGTTGATGTGTTGGACATTTTTTATTTTTTTTCCAAGGAAATCTTAAGGTGGATGTTGTTGAGTTGTTGGCTCTGCCTAATATATGATCATAATGGAGATATGCTAATTGTCTCCATGTTATTACCTTTTGGAGAGGTGTTGGCTAAGCTTCGCGTAAGGCTATGGAACACATTAGTGTTAGTGGGCACGCATTAACACTAATGTGGTCCATAGCCTTAAACTAAGGGTGTCTAATGAACGACATCCAAGATCCTTAACAACCCTTGCCAACTAACACCAATGTCATCCACAACCTTAAATTGAGGGTGTCTAAGTAATGACATCCAAGGGTCATTCTGATATGCAAGATAAAGTCAAGTTCTCACTCCCCAAGGTATACACATGTCAATATATCAATCCTCAATTGTTACACTCTCCAAACATTGGTTCCAAGTGTCTAGCATTGATCATTGCAAGAATCTTGGAAATGTGCCTTAAACAAAAAATTAATTATTGGGGATATGACATCAAAGCCTAGAACATTATGTATTTTCTAGGGTTTTATTGTAAAATCCCTAACCCCATCCACCTTTGCAACGACACAATTATAAAATGTAACACCACTACTCGAACCCCGTATTGTAAATTCGATGCACCCTCTAAACTTAGGTTGGTGAGCCGAAACATAGTAATTAGGCTGGTGAGTTTAGACTTACTTTTTGTAGTGTTTTATTGTAAAAACTCATAGACCCATCTACCCTTGCCATGACACAATTATAAATTGTAACATCCCTAGTAGAACCCCGTATTATATATGACATGTACATGTGAAACCTAGGTTGGTGATATGGGACATATTAATTAGGCTAGTGAATTGAAACTTGCTTTTTGGGGTGGTGTGCCTATGTGTATGTGTGTATATGCTTTGGGGCAAATGTTCCCATGTATATAACCTCTTATACATTATGAGGCTAGAGAACCTGATGTTTTAAATGTGTTTAACTTGTGTGTATTAATAAACACATAACGGTTGCAGACCAAATTCAACGAAAAGTTATGGGAACTGTGAAGGGGTTACCTAATTAGCCAACAAGGTTAGATACCCAGGATGGCAATAGGAACTCTTGGAGCTTCAATTATAAGAAAATCTATGTTTGGGCTAGTTGGGCACCCTGGAAGTGGTTGCATAGTGCAAGGGACTGCAGGTGCATAGAACAATTTACACTGCTTGTGTGTAGGCTGACAAGGAATGTGAAACTGGAGCTTGGAGGCTTCTAGGGTTTGATATTAGGGCCTAGAGCATACCTGGAAAGCTCGGAAATTAGCTATAAGTCTTGAAGTCACTGGACTCTGAGAACGTCTATGTTCGACCGAGTAAGACGCCCTAGAGGTGGTAGCATAACTTGAGGGTCTACAAGTGTAAAGAAGGCCGTGCACTACTCGGGTGCAGTTTGATGGGGGGCGTGAGACTATATGTTGGAGCTTTCTAGGGTTTGGTACTTTGGCCGGTTGATGGTACCACATGCATACCCATATTTGGTGGAGTTGTTACCCGGTGGAAGTGGAATCGTAGCTCGGGGGTGATCCACTATTGATAGGAAATGAACAATGTGGTCTATTGTTGGGAGGAACATTGAAGGTGTTTATCCAGTTGGAAGCTTAATAGATAAGTTCTATTGTATCTTAAAGAAGACTATATTCCATATCATGGAAAGTGTTTAATGGAAGTAATGCAGGACAGTTCATGTCCAATGTGAGCTAAGAAAACAAAATTAGTACAAGAAGTTAA
Source organism: Pinus taeda (assembly GCA_000404065.3). Taxonomy (NCBI): domain Eukaryota; kingdom Viridiplantae; phylum Streptophyta; class Pinopsida; order Pinales; family Pinaceae; genus Pinus; species Pinus taeda. The sequence continues at coordinate 226,691 of APFE031374639.1, read as the reverse complement.
CTTTTAATGAGGTAGAGGTGCATAGGGGAGGCCTGTATGACTGAAGACAGTTACAAAACATCCTTACAGGTGGATCTTTGTAATGTCCCTTCCTAATTGTTTTCCCAAGGTGGAAAGAAACCATTTTTGGTAATTTTGTTATTTTTGGCTTAATGCATTTTTTCTGGAAGAAGTTAGGAGAAAGGGGGTCGATGTGCTTTTTAGTGGATTGTGGGGGCCATTCACCCACGCAAAATATGCACCCCTTGGAGGCAACTAGATTTTTCCTAACTTGTGGGTCGTAACATTTGATGGGACCCATGTGGGGCCCAAGCGAGCAAGAATAAATAGAAGGGAGTCTTCGTTGTACTTTGAGTGCCACCCTAGGAGAGCTTTGGTTTCGGGAAATTCCACCCAGTTAAGGAGATAGTAAAATAATTAATATGTTTAATGGGTTCCTAAGTATAAACTTAGGAAAATTAAAATATTAGTGGATATTAATATAACACTGGGTGAGAATGTTCTAAAAGACATGGATCAAGCCAATTGTAATCTGAGTCGTTGATTAGAGATTTAATCTCGGTCATTTGGCCAACAAGGACACTATTTGGGAGCAGCAGGGACGCAGTGGGAGAGGTTGCATGTTAGGTGGAGCAGTAGAGCCACGGAATTTGGATTGTGAAGGTCGTTGGAGGTATTCTCATCGAGCTTCAACTTCGGAACGAAGAAATTATAGCAGGAAGGCAAGCTAGATACTCAGGTCGCACTGCAAGTCGAAGGGACTATGTCATCCTCACCCAGTGCTGCACAGTCACTTAGGGGTCACATAGAAAGAAGCTTAACCAGAGGATTGGGGAGCTAGGATGTGAAGAAATTGTTGGGAGGCCAACTTGGGGAGGTTGAAATTGGCAGATCAAAACCAGGGAAAACCCTTTCTGGGTTTTTTGGGTTTTTGGAAAGGAGTACATCCCCAAAATTGAAAAAATTGATGGGTTGTTTTGAGGGGGTAAATGAGAACATGAAGTCAGCCATAAGTGTAGATTTGAGGGGACAACGCAGTTCCCTCGGGAGCAGTGAATTCACAGTAGCTAGGTACTTTTGTATTGATCACCTGAGGCTTGTAGTTTGCCTTGTGCAAGCCCAGGTGCACCTCATCCGACTTCTATTGTACTCCAAAGAAAAAATGAGCCAGTTGGGTGTTTGATGAGAAATTTATGTTCTTGTGTTCAGTACTGAATAAAATTTTATTGTGAATTTTATTACTTGTCTTTGTTATCACTGCAAATCTTCCATTAAGAATATTACAATTTTATTGGTGTAGGGGAGTAAATTGAAATGTTTGCCAATTTTTTGAATATTCGTTAATTTATTGAGTCATCCACCTAGTCTGCAAGATAAGGTATCCAATTTAAGCGCTCACTTTCCAAGTTGCACACATGTCAAGAGATAAATTCTCTAGTGATGCGCTCTACATTTATGGGCTTGAAATCTTAGACAACCCACATTGTCACAGATGAACTTATAGTGCACCAATGTTGTTACTCAACGTATATGCTCCAATAGGATATAGTACTTGGTGAAATATCCTTTATGCCAAAATTCCTTATTTGGTTTCCCAAGTAAATATTCAAGGGGAATGTTGTTGATGTATTTGCCATTTTTTGTTTTCTTGCCAAAGAAATCTTAAGGTGGATGTTGTTGAGTTGTTGGCTCAGCCTAACATATGATCATAATGAAGATATGTTAATTGTTTCCACCTTATTACCTTTTGGAGAGGGGTTGCAAAGCTTGACGTAGGGCTTCTATGGATCTTGGATGTCATTCATTAGACACCCTTAGTTTAAGGCTATGGAACACATCCATTTTAGTGGGTGCCCACTAACACTAATGTGGTCCATAGCCTTAAACTAAGGGAGTCTTATGAATGACATCCAAGAGATGTAACAGCCCTCGTTAACTAACACTAATTTCGTCTATATCCTTAAACTAAGGGTGTTTAATTAATTAAATAGAAGATTAAAGCAAGTTCTCACTCTCCAAGGTGTACACATGTCAAGAGATCGATCCACAAGTGTTGCACTCTCCAAGCATCCGTTCCAAGTGCCAAGCACTGATCATCACTAGGATCCTCGAAATGTGCCTTAGACAAAAATTTAATTATTTGGGATATGACATCAAAGCCTAGAAAATCATATCTTCTCTAGGGTTTAATTGTAAAAATCTCTAGCCCCATCCACCCTTGTAACGACACAATTATAAAATCTAACACCCCTATTCGAACCCTGTATTGTAAATGCCATGTACATGCGAAACTTAGGTTTGTGAGCTAGAACATATTAATTAGGCTGGTGAGTTCAGACTTACATTTTGGGGCAGTGTGCCTATGTGTATGGGTGTATATGCTTTGGGGCTAGTATGCACATGTGTATATTCTTAGAAAAAATTCATGCGCTTAAAAGAAATTTGTGGGAACTGTGAAGGGTTAGCCAGTTAGCCAACATGGTTGGATACCCAGGATGGCAGTAGGAACTCTTGGAGCTCTGGTGTTAATAACAACTTTGTATATCTTAGTTGGGCACCCTGGAAGTGGTGGCATAGCCTAAGGGACTGCAGGTGTAGAGAACGATGGGCATTGCTTGTGTGTAGGCTAATGGGGGATGTGAAATTGGAGGTTGGAGGCTTCCAGGTTTTGATATTGGGGCCTGGAGCATACCTGGAGAGCTCAGAAATTAGCTATAAGTCTCAAAGTCACAGGACTCTGAGAATGTCTTTGTTCAGCCGAGTAATACGCCCTAGAGGTGGTGGCATAGCTTGAGGCTCTGTAAGTGTAGAGAAGTGCATGAACTTCCATGTGCAGTTTGATGGGGCGCATGAGCCTACTACATGCCATGCCATGCAAGGTGTTTAGGGGAAGTCATGACTGCCAGTTCGTGACCAATTTGAGTTAAGAAAATATAATTAGTAGAAGAAGTTAACTTTTAATGAATTAGAGGTGCATTGCCAAGGCCCGTATGACTTAAGACAACTACAAAATGTTGTTACAGGTAGATTTGATTGGTGTTGGTGAGTAAATCAAAATGTTTGCCAATTTTTTTGAATATTCGTTAATTTCTTGAGTCGTCCTCCTAATCTCTATGAAAAAATCCGAAGTTAGGTGGTCAATTTTTAAGTTGTACACATGTCAAGAGATAAATTCGCTAGTGATGCGCTCAACATTCATGGTCTTGAATTGTTAGATAGTCCACATTTTCCAAGATGACCTTATAGTGCACCAATGTTGTTACTCAACATATATGCTCCAATCGGATATAATACTCACTTGGTCAAATATCCTTTATGACAAAATTCTTTATTTGGTTTCCCAAGTTAATTTTCATGGAGAATGTTATTAATGTGTTGGCCAAGTTTTATTTTTGTTGCCAAGGAAATCTTAAAGTGGATGTTATTCAGTTGTTGGATTTGCCCAACATATGATCATAATGGAGATATGTTAATTGTTTCCACCTTACTACCCTTTGGAGAGGGGTTGGCTAAGCTTGACACAGGGCTTCTATGGCTCTTGGATGTCATTCATTACACACCCTTAGTTTAAGGCTATGAAACACATTAGTGTTAGTGGGCGCCCACTAACACTAATGTGGTCCATAGCCTTAAACAAAGGGTGTCAAATGAATGAAATCCAAGAGCCATAACAACTGCCCTTTGGAAAGGGGTTGGCTAAGCTTGACATAGGGCTTCTATGGCTCTTGGATATCATTCATTACACACCCTTAGTTTAAGGTTATGGAACACATTAGTGTTAGTGGGTGCCCACTAACACTAATGTGGTCCATAGCCTTAAACTAAGGGTGTGTAATGAATGACATCGAAGAGCCATAACAAACCTTGCCAACTAACACTAATGTTGTACATAACCTTAAACTAAGAGTGTCTAATTAATGACATCCAAATGTTGTTGCGACATACAAGATAAAGTCAAGAGTTCACTCTCCATGGTGTACACATGTCAAGAAATAAATCCTAAAGTGTTGCACTCTCCAAGCATCGGTTATGAGTGTCAAGCATTGATCATCGCAAGGATCATGGAAATCTGCCACAGACAAAAAATTAATCACTGGGGATATGACATCAAAGCCTAGAACATCATGTCTTCTCTAGGATTTTATTGTAAAAATCCCTAGCCCCATCCACCCTTGTAACGACTAAATTATAAAATGTAACACCCTTAGTTGAACCCCATATTGTAAATTCCATGTACATACGAAACTTATGTTGGTGAGACATAACATATTAATTAGGCTAGTGAGGTTAGACTTACTGTTTGGGGAGGTGTTCCTGTGTGTATGTTTGTATATGCTTCAGGGCTAATATTCCCATGTGTATATTCTCTTATATTCTTTGAGGCTAGAAAACATGTTGTTGTAAATGTTTTTAACTTGTGCGTATTAATAAACACATAACTGTTGCAAACCGAATTTGACAAAAAGAGTATGGGGGGCCAAGACTCCATGGGAATATAAATGGGGCTGATATGAGTCCATAGTCACTAAAAAGAGCAGATGCATATAACCAAAGTCAATATAGTGAATTTAGAGAGTGCCAAGTGACAGAATAAGGTCATCTGCTTAAATGGAACTTGTGGGAACTATGATGGTTAGCTAGTTAGCCAACAATCTTGGATACCAAAGATGGCAGTAGGAACTCTTGGAGCGCCAGTGCTAAGAATATCTTTGTCTGGCCGAGTTGGGAACCCTGGAAGTGGTGGCATAGCCCAAGAGACTACGGGTGCGGACAAGGGTGCACATTTCTTAGGTGTAGGCTGATGGGGGATGTGAAACTGGAGGTTTGAGGATTCTAGGTTTTCATATTAGGGCCTCAAGCATACCTAGAGAGCTCAAAAATTAGCTAGAAGTCCTAAAGTCAAAGGACTTTGAGAACGGATATTTTTCATAATTTTATTTTATTTGCAGAGCACTTGAATATGAAAAGAAAAACATGAACTCAGTCAGGTTTTTAAATCTTTTGGAAGCGCAGCGGCGGGAGAGGCGAACAAAGCTAGGGTTCTGAGAACGCCTGCAACAACAGAACCTCTGAACGCAGATCACCCGCACTAACAGTGGCAGTGCTGCAGTCACGGGTCACAGATCTCAGGCTTTGGCAGACGGTCACTATGAACACCCCTCCGGGGGTAGGAGGAGTGATTCCTCCAACCAACGATAACCAGCGAGGGCAAATCGAGGGCACTGCAGAGGGACAGAAGCACAATGAAGGAAATGCAGGGGAAAAGCAGCAGGAGCAGGCTGAACAAGTACAGCCAGACAAGCCGAAAGTGAGCTCATCCACATGCAAGCCAGTAGCAGCCCACAGGCCAGAAGTGGAGCTACCTAGTCACCGCATCAATGCTAGAATCCAATACATGAGAGATCATGCTCTCATAGGTAAATTTATTGGATTTTGGCCAAATGAGAAGGCTCTAAGAACCTGGATTAATGTAAAATGGCATCCAAAAGGACAAATATCCCTACATCTAGGGCCGAAGGGTTTTTTTACAACAGTCTTCAACTGTTTGGAAGATCGGAATAGAGTCTTTGATGGGGGGCCATATTTCTTCAACTCAGCCGGGCTATTTCTCAAAGAATGGTCGCACGATTTAACCCGGATAAGGAAGATCTAAGCTGGGCACCGGTTTGGATTAGGCTGTATTCGCTGCCATGGGAATACTGGGAAGAGGAGTCTCTCAAAGCAATAGGCAAAGTCTTGGGCGAATTCGTCAAGGTAGCTGAAGAAACAAAGACAATAAGGTATACCTCATATGCACAGATCTGCGTCTATATGGATCTGAAACGACCCCTGCCTGATACGGTAAGACTCTTTCATGAAGATTCAGAATGGATCCAGTTAATTGATTATGAGCATGTTCCATTCATATGTAGAAAATGTCATGATGTAGGACACCTTTATAGAGATTGCCCTTTAAACAGTAAACCTCCGGGTCAAGACAAACAGGAACACCAATCCTCAGACGGATTCATTAAGGTGCCAACTAGAAGAAGAGGAAATAAAAAATCTGCAGCCCCTATTAAGTTATCTCCAGGGGATCAATCAAAACCCTCCACTAGTAACAGCTTTGAAGTTTTAGCCAATGAAGAGTCGCAGGACCCGGAGATCTTAAACTCCAATAAAAAAGGTTCCATTCCGGAAATGACTGAAGGATCCCATTCAAAAGTAGGAGAAAAGAAGGTGGTACAAGAGAGCAACAACATCAAACCTGCCTCAAAAACCTGGAGCATCCCTGAAATGGAAATCGACGGCACGGATCCCAGTACAGGAAGAGACACTGAAGGAGATGAAAGCAATCAAGAACCTCAATTCATGGAAGAGGATACTGAATCAATAGACATTGGCGAGCTCGACATTTTGGGTCTGGAACAGGCATGCAAAACAGGCAATTTCGACAAAATTTCGGACAGACAAGTGGACAATCTAGTGGCGGTTCTCAACAGAGCTCAAAAGAAATACTCATTAGGGGTTCAAATAGGCAGCCAATGGGATGGGAAGTTCATCACCAAAGATAGTAAAAAATGAGGACGGAAGACCACATTAGAAAGAACCATCAAGATTGGAGAAGTCTTGGTAGAATCAAGCAGATATGCCAAGCTAACCAAGTACTTTAACACCAACCCCAAACCTTCCCAATGAATTTGATGTCGTGGAATATCAGAGGGCTCAATAGCCCAAGGAAAGGACGACTATTAAAAAACATGTTAATGGAGGAAAAACCCACAATACTATTTTTGCAGGAAACTAAATGTAACTCGACAGTTTTGGAAAAAATTGCAGCAAAGGTCTGGCCTGGAGGCTTGGTTACAGTTGTTGATGCTCAAGGAGCGTCTGGAGGACTTGCAGTGCTCTGGGACATGCGAACCATACAACTAAAGAACATACATGCAAACAAAAATTTCATACAGACCATCTTTCACATAATTGGCACCAATATTAATGGTCACATGACAAACGTATATTTTCCTCAAGAAACTCAGTGCAAGATTGAAATCTTGGATACCATTACGTAGCTCAATACAGATAGGGAGAACGCGTTATGGATATCTAGAGGAGATTACAATATGATCGCAAGCATGGAGGAAAAAAAAGGAGGACGATGCAGCATAAACAGAGATGGCCCCATATTAAAAGACTTCATTCAGAATAATTGGCTAATAGATCTTCCCTCAAACAATGGCGTATACACCTGGAACAATAAAAGGGCCGATCCAATGCAAATAGCTTCTCATCTTGATCGATTCTTGATTTCGGATAATGCTATTCATCTCGGAGGAGAATTCATGGCATTAATCCTTCCTTACTCTGGCTCTGATCACTGGCCAACAGCCCTCCACTGGAATCGTCCTGGAAGCAACATCAGGAGACCCTTCCAGTTTGAGGCTTTTTGGATTTCACATCCGGACTTTTATGAATTTGTTAAAGCATCCTGGCTAAAATTTAATCCCACGGATGGCACTAAAATGTCAATCTTCCAAAGGAAGCTGAAACACCTCAAGGGGGAAATTAAAAGATGGAATAATTCTATCTTCGGCAACATCTTCAAAGCTAAGGACTGCCTCAATCAAGATATGAAAAATATTCAGCAAAGAATGATAGCTGAAGGACGTTCTGAAGAGCTCGCCCAGAAGGAGCAGTACATAGAAAATCAAATTCTTGAGATAGACTTACAGGAGGAGACTCTTTGGAGGAAAAAATCTAGAGTTAGATGGCTAAAGGAGGGTGAAAAAATACAAAATTCTTCCACAAAACTACTGTGCACAGAAGAATGAGCAATCAAATCTCCCATATCAACAATGAACAAGGAAGAAAAATTGAAACACATGAAGGTATCGAACAGGAATTTCTCAAATACTTCAAGAAGATGAATCAAGAACCTAATGTAGACAGAACAGAGGCTATTGATAACATCACCAGAAATATTCCCAACCTAATCACAGAAGATCACAATCTTCTCCTTCTCAAACCAATTAGTCTTCAAGAGGTTGAGAATGCAGTGCATCAGCTAAAAGCCAGGAAAGCGCCAGGTCCAAATGGATTTACCTCAAACTTCTTTCAGCACTTCTGGGATCTTGTCAAATGGGAAGTCTGGCAGGTTGTGGAAGAATCTCGCACGTTAAGATGGATGTTTCCAGGTATGAACACAAATTTCATTGCACTAATACCCAAAGCAGAGGAGTCTAATACTCCAGATAAATACAGACCGATTGCTTTATGCAACATCATCTACAAAATTGTCTCCAAGGTTATAGCTTCCAGATTGAAGCCTCTGCTTCCACTTATTATATCTCCAGAACAATCTAGATATGTAGAAGGCAGACAGATCACGGATGGGATTATTTTAACCCATGAAATAATCCACTCTCTTAAGCAATCAAAAAAACCAGGTATGCTTCTCAAAATTGACTTATCTAAAGCTTTTGACGGTATCAGCTGGGATTATATGCAAAAAATTCTAAAGGCCTTTGGTTTTGCCCCATCCTGGATCAGATGGGTCAGCAGTCTTGTGTCATCCTCATTCTTTTCTATTCTTATTAATGGAATCCCATCGACCACTTTCCGTCCTTCCAGGGGTATCAGACAAGGTGACCCTCTTTCGCCCTTTCTTTTTGTCATTCTAGCGGAGGGTCTGGGTCGCAGCATTAAATCAGCTATCCTCTCTCATAACCTCCGAGGTCTAGCCTTCCACCATATCCCCGCCTTTTCTCACCAACAATTCGTTGATGACAACATGCTATTTGGCCATCCTTCTGTTCAAGAAGCCCGATCCTTCAAGTCAATTCTCTCTAACTTCTCGGAAGCCTCGGGAGCTCTCATCAACAAAGTCAAATCTGAGATTTTCTTCTTCAATACGCCTCCTACCACCCAACGAGATATTGCCCGCATCCTAGGCTTCACCATTTCTTCTCTTCCGTCTAAATATTTGGGGGCTCCTTTATTTGCCTTGGCTCTTAAGCATTCCTCTTGGAGCTGCCTCTTAGAAAAACTTGAAGCTAAACTTTTCTTGTGGACTCATAGAACTCTTAATATGTCTAGTAGATTGGTTCTAATTAAAGCTATTCTTCAATCCATGCCTACTTATATTTTCTCCATTCTGGCGGCACCTAAGTGGGTTCTTAAGGCAATTAAACAGCTTCAACGCAATTTCTTATGGGGAAACTCAGGTCCAAACAGGAAACGGGCGCTAGTTAAATGGGAGAAAGCATGTCTTCCAAAAAAGGCTGGAGGCATTGGGCTGAGAGACCCAGAACATAGCAATATGGTTATGGGAGCCAAAATCTGGTGGCGATGGCTCTCAAACCCAAGCACACCCTGGGCATCTCTATGGACAGCGAAATATGCAGGTAATGTACCCATAGAAGAATGAATTAGAATGTCAGAGGTGAGCAAAGGGTTAGTTATTTGGAACTCAGCCAATCTTCAACGACATCTAATTCAAAAGCATAGCTTTTGGGATGTGAAGAATGGTAATACATCAAGGTTTTGGGAAGACTCATGGCAGCAGCTACCAAATCTCAGAGACAACACCCCGGGACTCCTAAACCAAGACATAAACCCCTTCGCTAAGGTTAGTCAATTTTGGGACGATCACAATGGACAAGAACACAGGAAATGGAAAGAGTTCTGCCACATCTTATCTCACAGTCCAGCGCAATCTCATCTTACACTTTCATCAGAACTTCAAAATAGGCAAATACTCTGTTCAGAAGACATGGACATTCTTAGATGGGGGTACGAGGAAAGAGGCATTTTCACTGCACAAGAAGCTTACAAACTCATCATCAAAGACAGGGTGGTTAAAGATAAGTTATGGAATAATATTTGGAACTCTGCAGTATGGCCGAAGGTCTCTACCTTTTTATGGCTATTGTCTCACAACAGAATTTTAACCTGGGACAATCTAAGAAAAAGGAACTTCGCGGGGCCATCCATCTACCCCAACTGTAAACAAGAAGAGGAAACAGTATTACATCTCATGCAAACCTGTCAGCTCGTAAGGACATTGTGGGAAAAGATCACATTTCGGTGTCAAAAAGAAGGTAGAGTGCATGGGGATATCACAGGCACCCTTCGCACCTGGAGCCAAGAGCCATATCAAAGTAAAATTTTAAATACACTATGGCAACTCATCCCATGTCTTTTAATGTGGAATATATGGAAGGAGAGAAACAGAAGGATCTTTAAAGATCAATCAATGTCAATTGAGCAGATATGGACAGGATTGCATAATAACCTTAGAGAAACTCTATCTGTCAAAGAATGGTCTAAGGAGGATTTCCCATCAAACCCGCAGGAACAAGCTATCTGGAACAATTGGCAGATTCAATTAAATCAGACGCTCTCAACCAAGGATAACATTCCTAAGCATCAGACGCCTGCAGCTATATGGAACCCACCGCCAATCAATGTGTTTCAACTTAACTTTGATGGTGCTTCAAGAGGCAATCCAGGGAAAACGGGATACGGTGGAGCCATACGTGACTACCAAGGTACCCCTCTCATAATTTTTTATGGCTCAATCGGATGGAACACCAATAATGCAGCTGAACTAGAAGGATTATGGAGACGTCTCAATCTGGCACAAGAACGAGGTTTCTTTCCTCTTATTGCGGAAGGAGACTCCCAAATCATCATCACCATGGCCTCAAAACTTCTGCAAGGATCCCCTGTTCACAAAGTTAGTAGCAGTTGGAGACTGGCTCCTCGTCTGGATCTTCTCAATCAATGGATTTCTCTTCACCAAGCAATTACCTTCGAACACATAAGAATAGAAGGGAACAAGCTGGCAGACTTTCTAGCTAATTTGGGAGTGGACAGTGGAAAAGATTTCTTTGAGGGCTTGCTACCCAACATAGTTTCAGAAAGCCAGCTCTCAACATTCCGAGAAATTATCAACAATGATATGCAATCGAAAGAAGGCTCACACCCGGATGCGAGTGCCTTACACATGTCTTAATGTTGCATTATGAGCGGGAGGCAGCTGGCGTTAGGACCAGCGATTTAAGGTGGTTCGCAATGGGTGAAACTCAGGCATTAAATGCTCTGAGTACTGGCGGTCTGCAACGAATTAACTGCAGGATGGAGGCTATCAATTCAGGCATAAATGATATGGATTGCGGCAGATTTGGAACAGGGATTTGTTGCAGACGGTTCATTCCTTTGCGTTCCAGAGAGGCGAAAGGAATATGGCAGCCCCCCTGGGTCAGGTATGTGGGATCTGTTATGTTTGAGCCTGATGAAGTCTGGTTCATTACATTGGGTCTCTGCGTCTATGTCTGGTCCGAGATTCTAGCTCAGTCTGTCAATGTTTGGTGTCATAGTTTCGCTTATCCGATCAACACCTTGTTAGCGCAGTCGGTCTCTTCTGATAGTGATTGGGTTTCATGGGTTGGCTATTCAGTCGATTGTTTTCTCTGTTTGCAAGTTGTCTGGTCCTGGAACCTAAGGCAATTAGCCTGCAATTGGCCTCCCCACATCTACCCTCAGTATCTCAGTTTGCTAAGCCAGCAATTTTACTCGACAATGCCTCGCCTTCGAGGCACCCCCAGACGCGGCAGCAATTCAGGGTCCAAGGGTGGTTCTTGCAGTAGAGGAGGCGTTGTACCGCAATGTGTTGATCCTTTGGCCTCTGTTCCGCCCCCCTCTCCGCCCTCTGATAATTCTGGCCCGTCTTTGGCCTCTGTTCCGCCCCCCTCTCCACCCTCTGATAGTTCTGGCCCGTCTTTGAATAGCTCATTCCATTCTGCGCATTTTCAGTTCAGAAGTTGGCTTAACAAGCCGCTCATTTCAGCCATTGTGACCGTGCTTTTCGAGGAGGAAGAGGAGCAAGTCAGTTCGGATGAACCATCCATGGAACCGTCGCACTCCCACGCTCCCAGTGATAGTCATGGAAGCCCATTGGGGGATGTACTCAATGCCTCTGGAATGATGAGCATGGAAGGCCAGCCCCCGTCTACTCAGGAGCCCATAATCGAATGCGAGCCGGCGCGCTTCACTGGAAACATTCTCAACCTTGTTCTCCCGCCAGGCCGAAGCACGATGGAAGCAGAGGATAATGTAATGGTGACCTGGGTAAATCAAACAAGCGCAAAGGATTCCGGCTCTCCTCTGCAGGACTAAATTCTCCATGACTTCAATTGCTCTTCAGGAAGATAAGCTCTTTGGTTGTTTTATGTATGAGTTTTCCTATTTTGCATGGTCTCTTCAATCAACCAGCCTGAAATACTCAGTCTCCAGGCCTTTTTGGTTCTAAATGGATATGTAAGGGTCATTAGTCATAACAGCATTTTTGTAAAGGTCATTAGACCGAATAGTATTTTGGTAAAAGTCAGGCATCAGGACACCTACAATAGATTTTTTGACAGAGGGCAGGCTTCTACCCCCTCAGAGGTTCAAACCTCTTTATAAATATTTTTCCTTTTATTTTAATAGAATAGTCTTTACCGAGAAAAAAAAAAAAAAAAAAAAA
>APFE031374639.1:199377-213727 GCA_000404065.3 Pinus taeda | reverse complement strand
AAAGGACTTTGAGAACGTCTTTGTGCAGCCTAGTAAGACGCCTTGGAAGTGGTGAAATAGCTTGAGTTTTTGCAAGTGTGGAGAAGGGTGTGCACTACTTGGGTGTAGTTGATGGTGAGCGTGGGCCTATAGGTTGGATCCTACTAGGGTTTGATACTTTGTTCAGTTGATGGTACCACATGTGTACCCGTATTTGGCCGATCTTTTACCCGCTGGAGTCGAAGCCCCAGAGCGGGGGTGACCCACTGTTGATAGGAAATAAATAGTGTGGTCTATGGTTGGGAGGAACATTGAAGGTCTACAGACAATTGGAAGCTTAATAGAAAAGTTCTACTATATCTTAAAGAAGATTACATGCCATGCCATGCAAGGTGTTTAGGAGAAGTGAAGCAAGCAAGTTGTTGTCTAATGTGAGCTAAGAAAACATAATTAGTATAAGAAGTTAACTTTTAATGAAGTAGAGGATCACTGGGGAGGTTTATTTAAATGAAGATAATACAAAACGTAGTTACAGGTAGATTTGATTGGTGTAGGGGAGTAAATCAAAATGTTTGCCATTTTTTTCAAATATTTGTTAATTTCTTGAGTCATCCGCCTAATCTACAAGATAAGGTTTCCAATTTCGGCACTCACTTTCCAAGTTGTACACATGCCAAGAGATAAATTCTCTAGCGTTGCGCTCTACATTCATGGGCTTGAATTGTTAGACAACCCACATTGTGCAAGATGAAGTTACAGTGCACCAATGTCATTACTCAACATATATTCTCCAATCAAATATAATACTCACCTGGTCAAATATCCTTTATGCTAAAATTCCTTATATCGTTTCCCAAGTTAATCTTCAAGGGGAATGTTGTTGATGTGTTGGCCAATTTTTATTTTTGTTCCCAAGGAAATCTTAAGGTGGATATTGTTGAGTTTTTGGCTCTGCCTAACATATGGTCATAATGGAGATAAGCTAATTGTTTCCACCTTACTACCCTTTGGAGAGGGGTTGTCTGAGCTTGACATAGGGCTTCTATGGCTCTAGGATGTCATTCATTAGACACCCTTAGTTTAAGGTTATAGAACACATTAGTATTAGTGGGCCCCCACTAACACTAATGTGGTCCATAGCCATAAAGTAAGGGTGTCTAATGAATGACATCCAAGAGCCATAATAACGCTCACCAACTAGCACTAGCCCCCTCGACCCTTGCAACGACACTATTATTAATCTCACACCTCGAGTCGAACTCGGTATTGTAAATGCCATGTACATGCGAGATGTATGTTGCTGACCCGGAACATATTAATTAGGTTGGTGACGAGACTTACTTTTTGGGGTGGTGTGCCTATGTGTATGTGTTTATATGCTTTGTGGCCAATGTGCCCAGGTATATATTTTATTATATGCTATGAGGCTAGAAAATTTGATGTTGTAAATGTCTTTAACTTGTGCCTCTTAATAAACACAAAATAGTTGCAGAGTGAATTCGACGAAAAGAGTATGGGGGGACAAGACTCCATTGGAATATAAATGGGGTTGATATGATTCCATAGTCAATAAAAAGAGATGATGAATATAACTATAGGTAACTAAGTGACTTTAGAGGGTGCCAAGTGTCAGAAAAATGTCATGCACTTAAAATAAAGTTGTGGGATTTATTAAGGGTTATCCAGTTATCCAATTGGGTTGGATACCCAGGATGGCAGTAGGAACGCTTGGAACGCCAATGCTAAGAACATCTTTGTCTGGCCGATTTGGGCAACCTTGAAATGGCGGCATACCACGAGGGACTAAGGATGCAGAGACAGTTGTGCACTGCTTAGGTATAGGTTGATGGGGGATGTGAAACTAGAATTTGGAGGCTTCTATGGTTTTTATATTAGTCATTGGAGGATACTTGTAGAGCTCAGAAATTAGCTAGAAGTCTTGAATTCACAGGACTCTGAGGACATCTATGTTCAGTCGAGTAAGATGCCCTAGAGGTGGTGGCATAGCTTGAGGGTCTGCAAGTGTAGAGAAGGGCGTGCACTACCTGGGTGAAGTTTTATGGGGGGCGTGAGCCTATAGGTTGGATCCTGCTAAGGTTTGGTACTCTAGTCGGTTTATGGTACCACATGTGTACCCTTATTTGTCTGAGCTGTTACCCAATGGAGTCAAAACCCCAGCTCGGGGGTCACCCACTGTTGATAAGAAAGGAACAATGTGGTCTATGGTTGGGAGGATCATCAAAGATATGCATCCAGTTGGAAGCTTAACATATAAGTTCTATTGTATCTTAAAAAGGACGACATGCCATGCCATGCAAGGATTTTAGGGGAATTCATGCAAGCCATTTAGATGCCAATATGAGTTAAGAAAACATAATTAATTATGAAAAGCCTTTCAGTAGAAATCACATAACATATTTTTTTGTCGTAATTTCGGAATTCAGGGTTCTGTGATCCATAATGAATTACAAAAAGTCTTTCGGTAGAAATCACATAACAAAATTTTTTGGCCGACGCATTCCAAACCAGCCAATGTGTTTCATCATCAGGACCAGATGAAGAGGCAGACCATGGTAATGACTTAAATAAAGAGCAATGTAGAGACCAAAATTTCAAATAACAGCTATATTTGAAAAATAATATTTAATTAGTACAATAATTTACCTTTTAATGAAGTAGAGGTGCATAGGGGAGGCGTGTATGACTAAAGAAGATCACGAAACATCATTACAGGTTAGTGTAGGGGAGTAACTCGAAATGGTTACCAATTTTTTCGAATATTCATTAATTTCTTAAGTCATCCACCTAATCTACAGGACAAGGTTTCCAATTTAAGCGCTCACTTTCCAAGTTGTACATATGTCAAGAGATAAATTCTCTACTGATGCACTCTACATTCATGGGCTTGAATTGTTAGACATTCTACATTGTCCAAGATGAACTTATAGTGCACCAATATTGTTACTCAACATATATGCTCCAATCAGATATAATACTTACTTGGTCAAATATCCTTTCTAGATTCTCAATATCTAATAACCTTCATTAGTAAATCTATAGTATAACACCGTATGTACCCATGGTAAAGGTCAATGTTGTTGTCAGAGAATGAGAGTGATTGTGATTAGAGAATGAGTGAGCTTAATATGTTGCTGAGTAGTTGTATGGCTGAATGAGGATTTGATGTGTATGTCTTAATGCCATGTAAATTGATGCCAGAGCCATAACAAAGATCAAATTGATTGTATGTTGATGTCTTGTTGCTCTTGAATGATGGGGTACTTAACTTACCTCTTGAATCAACACAACAGTACATTGGTGGACTGCAATCTAGACCAAAATCCCACGCAGAATAGCAAACCATTCTCAAAAGAGATCCACACCCTTCTCCAGCAAGAACCGTCAAAAGATTTACAGAAGCAACAGGAAATAGGACACAAAATCTTTAAACTTGGATCAGATTTGAAGCACATGAGGGTCGCATGGAAGATTCTCTTCAAACTTGATGAACTAGATGCCCTCCTTTCCAAAGTGACCTAGTTAGAAGGGGAGTAATTAATTCAGGCTCTAAAACCAGCCATGTTTGCTCTCATACAACACAAGTTCTTCGAGGAACCTTGTGAAGAGGTTAGACTCCCAGTTGCATCTTGTCTCAGTAACGTCATGAGACTAACCGCCCCTATAGCTCCTTACAATGATTATGTTATGAGGAGAGTTTTCAAACTAATGATAGGAACTTTCCAAGACTTGGACAACAGTTCAGGCTCTACCTTTGGGAAGAAGCTTGATATCTTAGGAGGCATGGCCATGAATAGGACTTATGAAGTCATGTTGGATCTTGAGTGCGATGATCTTATCTTGCAGATGTTCCAATGCTTCTTCAGCATTAGGAAACATCATTCTAACGACATCATAGCAGAGGTCATGATGCCATTTGTCAGGGGTTGCAATCTCGATTTTTGTTTGTTTGGAGGAGAGAGCAGTTGGTCTTACCTACCACTTATGAGCTAGACGAAAGGTTGGTTGAGCATAACATTGGGCTACTCAGGAGACAATTGACCAAGGAGGTATTGCTCAAGTCTAGTGGATCATGTAGCAAGAATGAGATGAGGAGGAAGGGATATTGCTTCATCTGCAACGGACCTTGGGGACCTAACCACTCATGTTTGGGTGACAATGAGGAGGTAACAGAGGTAGAGCAGGAGGAGATTCCTTCTAACTTTCATGGTGAGGAATCGTTTTTGGATGATTCCATGGAATCACATGATGATACCTCTAGGGAACGCGAGCAGTCATGTGGAGTTAATGTCAGTAGCCCAAATCTACATCCATGGGTGGTAGAGGAGTATGATGAGCAGCTGATTGTTCCCAGGAGGGAAGGAGACCCGGGAGCAGATGAGTGACTAGTGATTCAGCATAGTGAGCAGGAGACAGATGACATGCCTAGTGTGCGAGATGTGTCGCTTTTGAAGAGTCAGCTAGTGGCTCATGTTGAGCCATGATGCAGGATGAGAAGACACCCTTGGCACCAGCCATTGGAGTGGAGCAAACAGATGTGCAAGCAATCTCCAGGGAGGAAGCATTTGTGGACACTCTTCCCCAGGACCCTCTACATCAGCCCTCTGAGGCACTATGCAGCATCTGGGACCCTCTGCGTCACTCCAGCAGCCTCTGCGTGGATGACGCAGTCCCTCTAGCTTCTGTGTTGACTCTGTTGGGCTTTGCGTAGCCTGGACTAGTTGTTTCTCTCGCTCTATCTGCTTCTGTGTTGGTCTTCCAATATTGTCTCTGCATCTCTACCTCGTACTCATTACCCCTTGCTACTGATCATTGATTAAATTTTGCTTAGAAACCCCGCTCTAGAAAAATGAATGATTGATCACTCTGGTGTTTTCTCCAACTAACCTTCAAGCCTCTTCTTATACTTTTCTCATTGGTCCTTCAACGGCCGAGATTAAATCTCTAATCAACGGCTAAGATTATATTTGGCTTGATCCATGACTTTTGGAACCTTCTAACCTATTTTTTTATTAATACCCATTAATATTTTATTTTTCCTAAGTTTAGACTTAGGAACTCCATTAAAAATATTAATTATTTTAATATCTCCCAAACCGGGTACAATCTGTCCAAACCACTTCTAGGTCTTGGAGATTTCGTGTGCTTTAGCCTCTCCACTAATTTTCATGGCTAGATCACATATGATGCTACTATAAATCAATAGTTGATCAGTCACCGATGAATAATCCCACAATAACTATGATAGCTCCTTAGCTAGATAGCAAAAGATGCTCCAAGTTTACCCTTTGCTCTATGTCACTATGATAGGGACTGTGTCACCCTCTCAGCTCACCAGCACTTAGTCTGCCCCACAAAAAATCTCCAACACTGCCTCTTGGCCCAGCCTCAGCTCTGCTAGCCTTTGCGCAGCTACTGTAGCCTCTGTGACTTCCCCTTGGCTCTCTGCATCAGCCCTCTAACCCTCTGCGTCACCCACACTAGCCTCTTCAGCCTCTGTGTAAGTCCCAGCTACCTCTACGTCAACCTCTCCAAGCTCTGCGCTGTCTCTCTGGCACTATCTCTGCCTCTCTGCTATGTATTCTCGACCTCGTGCCGAATTTCGCCTCATTACAATAGATTACTAGCTTGAAAAAGATCAAGCCAAACATAATCTTAGTTGTTGATTAGGGACTTAATCTCGACCATTGAAGACTCAACAAGAAAAGTATAAGAGGAGGCTTGAGGGTCAGTTGGAGATACACCAAATTGATCAATCAATTCGATTTTCTAGAGCGAGGTTTTGTTGAGAGAATCGAGCTAGTGATTTGTTGCAGCGAGGGGCAGTTTGACACGAGGCCGAGAATACATAGCAGAGAGGCGGAGATAGTGTCAAAGAGACAGCACAAAGCCTGGGAAGGCTAAAGCAGAGGAATCTAGGAGCTACGCAGAGGCTGAAGAGGCCAGTGTGGGTCATGCAGATGACCACATGGCTAACGCAAAGAGCCTAGAGGCTGAAGGAGGCATCAGTAGCTGCGCAGAGGATAGCAGAGCTGACGCAGGGCCAAGAGGCAGCGCTGGGTGATTTTCATAGGGCAGAATAACTGTTGGTGAGCTAGGAAGGGTGACGTAGTTCCTACAGAGTGATGCAAAGAAGTAGAGAATCTTGGAGCAGCTTTTGCTATCTAGCAAAGAGCTGCCATAGTTGTTGTGGGATCGTTCGTCTAGTGATTGATCAGTCGAATATCTATCTTCGAGGAGAGGTATTACTGCCAAGGACATTCTTTGTTGGGTGAGCCATTACTGGCACCCTAGTTGTATCCAGAAACTCCATATTAATAAAACCCTCATATCTGCTACACTAGTTTTCCCTTATTGGGTTTTTTGGGGGATGATTGTCCAAAAATAACGGTGTCCCTTGTGTTTTTGTCTCAGTTATTTCAGTTTCTAATCTGTATATGTGTTAAGGCTGCATTTGTGTTTATTTTCAATATTTGTATTTATAAATAACTTGTTAACGAGAAGAACAAGTAGGAGAAAATAAACCAGATAATGCAGTAGGGATTTCTGACGTGTCAGAATTGGAAATTTCAACATGGTATCAGAGCATTGTAGATGACAGGAGAACTGAAGGCACCAGCAGTAATCTGAAGTATTTGTAGCAGTAACAGCGGTCCCAAGAGACAACGTTGTTCAAGAGCAGAAGCAGCAGAGAAGAAGTGATGCAGAGGGCTTGCGTCATCATTTCGAGCCAAGAGGAGGGATAGTGCAAAGGCAGAGAGGGGTAGATCAGACCTACGCAGTGCCCAATCATCTTTCTCAGGCATGAAGGATCAACGTTGTGGCCAGGAGGTGCAAATTTTACCATTGTTGGGATTGCGTAGTGCGTAAAAGGCTCAGTTTCTTCAGTTGACAATGCTTGGGGAGCTGTGGGAAAATTGTGATTGAGAATATGTTGGGGTGTTGTTTCTGTCGATGCAGAATAATACCTAAGGAGATAGAACCAAGGTAGATGGAGTCGCCTCCTTGACGGATTTCTAGCTAAGAAATCCATATCTGACTTGCAACTGTAAGGAGGATTGGAGCGGAGCGGTTCGACACTTGGTCAAAGGATTTCCAGGAAGGAAATTAGGACTTAGAGGGAGATTTCTAGGAGGGAATTCAAATCTCAGAGGGAGTCCAGAAGAGGAGCTAAAATGGTAGTGAACGGACTGAGGAATCATGATAGGTTGGACGAGGCTTTCAACTTTGTCATTTGGAAGGCCAAGATCCTGGTCGTCCTGGATTGACACGCATCAAGGACTTTTCCTTAAGAACCATGGCTATCCCAATTGACCCAGCTAAGAATGAGAAATATGAGGATGCAATGGTGAGGGTGAAGTGCATGATCCTAGACGGGGTCAAAGATCATGTCATACCACATATTACTGAAAAGAACACAGCCAAAGAGATGTGGGATGCTTTGACAAACTTGTATCAGGGCACTTCCGCGCAGCGGAAGATGCTATTGGAGAATCAACTACGGTCATATCATATGCAGAAAGGAGAGCAAATAGATCCATTCCTTCTCAGGTTGCAAGACATTCGCGACCAACTCACTTCCATAGGATCTACACCAGATCCAAAATTTATGGTTAGGACTACCCAGAATGCAGTCTCTAAGGAGTGGGGGACATTTGCCCAAAATATTTTGGGTAGGGCCACTCTTCTAGGATGGGAGGAGATGTGGCAGATAACCAAGTTGAGGAGTAGTGGCAAGGGAGGTCAAATCAAGAAAGAGGAGGAGGAGGATACGACTCTAGCATTTGCAGGACAGCAAGGGAAGAGGAAGAAGAAGGATATCTCCAAGGTGAAGTGCTTCCATTGTGGGGAGCTAGGAAATTATGCATCCCAGTGTCCCAGGAAGAAAGAGAAGGGAGAGGCTTCCGACTCTAAGGCAGCTCCAGTTAAGGCAGACAAAGAGGTCAAGACTGATGATGGTTGTGCCATGAGTGCTCATGCACCTCTAGAGAAGAGGTGGGAAGACATTGAGTTGTAGTCAGCAGGACTACATACTAGGGGCAGGATCCTTGAGGTTCCCAAATTCTTGGATTATATCCAGCTACAAGAGCCCTTAACGGTAGTAGTAGGTTGACAGGGGTCGAGTGTAGCAAAGTTTAGTGGAGTAGCAAGGAAGTGCTTGGGTTCAGAAATCTAAGGCAGTGCAGTGGAGGTTGCAGCAATGCGAGAGGCACAGAGGTGTATGAAACAACAATAGAGAGAGCACATAATAGTAGCAGAGGAAGCTTCAGTTTTAAGAGGCTTCCAAACTGACTAGGATGTTAGTATATGGGAGAAGTCAGTTACCTACTTCTCCATAACTAAGTAGCAGTTCAATAGTTAGTAGTGGCAATGCTAGGGGTAGCATGGGTAGCATATTGAGAGGGAGCTACAGTACAGTTGTAGCAGTGGCAATGTCATGGGACATATTACAGGAAGCCGTAGTGCAAATAACATGAGGCAGAAGGCGAAGCATTAACACAGGTAGCAGTGCGAAGGATTAGTTTGATGTTTCCATGGTGAAACATTACTAGAGCACATTCCTCGCTAAGAGGGAGTGTTGATTTGTGGTAGCATCGAATGTGCTCTAGCCATGAAAATTGGTGTAGAGGCTAAGGCACATAAGATCTCCAAGACCCAGAAATGGTTTGGGAAAATTCCACCCAGCTGGAGAGATATTAAAATAATTAATATTTTTAATGGGGTTCCTAAGTCTAAACTAAGGAAAATTAAAACATTAATGGCTATTAATATAAAACTAGGTGAGAATGTTCTAAATGACATGGATCAAGCAAAATCTAATCTTAGCCATTGATTAGGGACTTAATCTCGGTTGTTGAATACTCAACAGGAAACATATAAGAGGAGGCTTGAGAGTCAGTTGGAAATATACCAAATTGATCGGTTAGTTTGATTTTTTGGAGCGGGATTTTGCTGAGAGAATTGAGCTAGTGATTTGTCTCAGTGAGGGGTAGTTTGGCACATGGTAGAGAATACATAGCAGATAGACAACCCAAAGCTTCGGAAGGCTGACGAAGAGACATCTGGGACCTAGGCAGAGGCTGAAGAGGCTAGTGTGGGTGACGCAGAGGGTCAGAGGAATGATGCAAAGAGCCTAGAGGCTGACGCAGAGGCATTAATAGCTAGGAAAACTGAGTGCTGGTGAGTTGGGAAGGGTGACCCAGTCCCTGCAGAGTGATGCAGAGTAGTAGAGAAGGTTGGAACAGCTTTCGTTGTCAAGCTAAGAGCTGTCGTACTTATTGTGGGATCGTTCATCTGGTGATTGAGTAGCCAGAATATCTGTCTCCGAGGAGAGGTATTATTACCGAGGACATCCTCTGTTGGGTGAGTCATTTTTGGCACCTTAGTTGTATTCAATAATTGCATAATAATAAAACCCTCATATTTGTTGCACCAGTTTTCCCGCATTTGGGTTTTCCGTGGACGATTGTCCAGAAATAAGTGTGTCCCTTGTGTGTTTGTCTTAGTTATTTTAGTTGTTGATCTATATATGTGTTAAGGTTGCATTTGTGTTTATTTTCGATATTTATATTTATAAATAACTTTTTAATGAAAAGAACAAGTAGGAGAAAATAAACTAAATAATGCAGTAGGGATTTCTAACATGTCAGACTTAGAAATTTCAACACTTGGGCTATGCCACCACTTCTAGGGTTCCCAACTCATCCAGATAGAGATTTTTTGCACTAGCACTTCAAGAGTTCTTATTGCCACCCCCTGTATCCAACATTGTTGGCTAACTGGCTAACTCTAACTCTTCACAGTTCCCACAAGTTTCATTTAAGCGAACGACCTTTTTCTGACACTTGGCACTCTCTAAATTCACTATATTGACATCAGTTATATTCATCTGCTCCTTTTAATGACTACGGAATCACATAAGATCCATTTATATTCCCATGGAGTCTTGGCCCCCCATACACTTTTTGTCAAATTCGGTCTGCAACCGTTATGTGTTTATTAATACGCACAAGTTAAACACATTTACAACATTAGGTTTTCTAGCCTCATAGCATATAAGAGAATATACACATGGGCACACTGGACGTGAAGCATAATACAAACATACACACAGGAACACCGCCCCAAAAAGTAAGTCTAACCTCACTAGCCTAATTAATATGTTTTGGCTCACCAACATAAGTTTCTTATGTACATGGAATTTACATTATGGTGTTCGACTAGGGGTGTTACATTTTATAATTGTGTCATTACAAGGGTGGATGGGGCTAGTGATTTTTAAAATAAAATCCTAGAGAATACATGATTTTCTAGGGTTTGATTTCATAACCCCAGTAATTAGTTTTTTGTCTAAGGAACATTTCCAAGATCCTTGTGATGATCAGTGCTTGACACTTGGAGAGTGGGTGCTTGACTTTATATTGTATGTCGCAACAATATTTGGATGTCATTAATTAGGCACCCTTACTTTAAGGCTATGGACAACATTAGTGTTAGTTGCCAAGGGTTGTTATGGCTCTTGGATGTCATCCATTAGACACCCTTAGTTTAAGGCTATGGAACACATTAGTGTTAGTGGGCGCCCACTAACACTAATGTGTTCCATAGCCTTAAACTAAGGGTGTCTAATGAATGACATCTAAGAGCCATAGAACACCTATGTCAAGCTTAGCCAACCCTTCTCCAAAGGGTATTAAGGTGGAAACAATTAGCATATATCCATTATGATCATATGTTAGGCAATGGCAGCAACTCAATAAGATCCACCTTAAGATTTCCTAGGCAGAAAAAATAAAAATTGGCTAACACATTACCAACATTTTCCAAGAAAATTAACTTGGGAAACCAAATAGAGAATTTTGGCATAAAGGATATATGACCAAGTGAGTATTATATCCGATTGGAGCATATATGTTGAGTAACAACCTTGGTGCACTACAAGTTCATCTTGGGAAATGTGGACTATCTAACAATTCAAGCCCATGAATGTAGAGCGCATAACTAGCGAATTTATCTCTTGACATGTGTAAAACTTGGAAAGTGAGAACCTAACTTGGATTCTTTTTCTTGTATATTAAGAGGATGACTCAAGAAATTAACGAATATTCAAAAAAAATGGCAAACATTTTGATTTACTCCCCGACAGTAATCAAATCTACCTGTAACAATGTTCTGTAGTTGTCTTAAGTCATACGGGGCTCCCTAATGCACCTCTACTTCATTAAAATTTAACTTCTTCTATTAATTATGTTTTCTTAACTCAAACTAGCCATGAACTGGCAGTCACGACTTCCGCTAAACACCTTGCATGGCATGACATGTAGTCTTCTTTAAGATATAGTAGAAATTATCTGTTAAGCTTCCAATTGGATGCAGACCTTCAATCTTCCTCCCAACCATAGACCATATTGTTCATTTGCTATCAACAATGGGTCACCCCCGAGCTAGGGCTTCGACTCCATCGAGTAACAACTCGGCCAAATACCAGTACACATATGCTCATGCCACGCATCAAACTTCACCTAGGTAATGCACTCCCTTCTCTACATTTACAGACCCTCAAGCTATCCCACCACCTCTAGGGCGTGTTACTCAGCTGAATAGAGATGTTCTCAGAGTCCTGCGACTTTAGGACTTGTAGCTAATTTCCGAGCTCTACCAGTAAGCAATGCACACCCTTCTTTACACCGACAATCCCTCGAGCTATGCCACCATTTCCAGGGTGCCCAACTAGGCCATACAAAGTTTTAGTAGCATTGGAGCTCCAAGAGTTCCTACTACCATCATGTGTATCCAACCATGTTGGCTAACTGGCTAACCCTTCACAATTCCCACAACTTTCTTTTAAGCACATGACCTTTTTCTAAGAATATACACATGTGCATACTGGCCCCAAAGCATATACACTCATACACACAAGCACATCGCTCCAAAAAGCAAGTCTGAACTCACCAGCCTAATCAATTTGTTCTGGCTCACAAACCTAAGTTTCGCATGTACATGGCATTTATAAGACGGGGTTCGACTACGGGTGTTACATTTTATAATTTTGTCGTTGCAAGGGTGGATGGGGCTAGGGATTTTTACAATAAAACCCTAGAGAAGACATTATTTTCTAGGCATTGATGTTGTATCCCAAATAATTAAATTTTTGTCTAAGGCAGATTTCCAGGATCCTAGCGATGATCAGTGCTTAACACTTGGAACCGATGCTTGGAGAGTGCAACACTTGCGGATCTATCTCTTGACATGTGTACACCTTGGAGAGTGAGCACTTGTCTTTATCTTCTATGTCACAATGACCCTTGGATTTAAATAATTAAACACCCTTAGTTTAAGGCTATGGACGACATTAGTGTTAATTAGCCAGGGCTATTATGGCTCTTGGATGCCATTCATTAGACTCACTTAGTTTAACGTTGTGGACCACATTAGTGTTAGTCGGTGCCCACAAACACTAATGTGTTTCATAGCCTTAGACTAAGGGTGTCTAAAAATTGACATTCAAGAGCCATAGAAGCCCTATGTCAAGCTTAGCCAACCCCTCTCCAAAAGGTAATAAAGTGGCAACAATTAGCATATCTCCATTATGATCATATGTTAGGCAGAGCCAACAAATCAACAACATCCACCTTAGAATTTCTTTGGCAACAAAATAAAAAATGGGCAATACATCAACAACATTCCCCTTGAATATTTACTTGGGAAACCAAATAAGAAATTTCGGCATAAAGGATATTTCACCAAGTACTATCTCTAATTGGAGCATATAAGTTGAGTAACAACATTGGTGCCTTCCTGTTGTAATTTCTCCTTTCCGAAGTGGAAGCTCGATGAGAATACCTCCAGCGACCTTCACATCTGAATTCCCTAGCTCTACTGCTCCAACCGACACGCAATCTCTCCCACTACATCCCTATTGCTCCCAAACTAACTAGTTGTTGGCCAAGGCAACATACTCCTCTGCTGGGTGATCTTCTCTCTATCTCCAATCGCAAAAAAAGCTCTCCTAGGGTGGCACTCGAAGTGCACCGAAGAGAGGGATGAGCTTTACTCCTTGGGAAGCTCTTCTGCTGAACAATACTTGTAGCTTAGCTAAAAAAACAAAGAAAAAATGAATTCTCAAATCATGAAAAGGCCCCAAACTCTGCTCACTTCCTTCTATTTATTCTTTCTCCTTTGGGCCCCATGCCAGTCCCATACAATATTATGATTCCCCACTTACGAAAATTGAGTTGCCTCCAAGATGTGAGTATTTTGGTTGGGTTTCTCCTCACCATGGGAAAAAAATTAGGATGGGACAAAACAAAAATCTACCTGTAAGGATGTTTTGTAACTGTCTTCAGTCAACAAGCCTCCCCTATGTACCTCCACTTCATTAAAAGTTAACTTCTTGTACTATTGTTTTCTTAGCTCAAATTTGACATGAACTGGCATGCATTACCCCCCCTAAACACTTTGTATGACATGTCATGTAGTCTTCTTTAAGATACACTAGAACTTACCTATTAAGCTTCCAACTCGTTATAGACCTTCAATGTTCCTCCCAACAATAAACCATATTGTTCATTTCCTATCAACAATGGATCAACCCCGAGATGCAATTTTGCCTCCATCAAGTAGCGTCTCCACCATATACGAGTACGTATGTGGTACCATCAACTGACCAAAGAACCAAACCCTAGAAAGCTCCAACCTATAGTCTCATGCCCCATGTCATGCGGAAAGAGTTATTTTTGCGGACAAACCTAACCTCCCTAGGAGTCTAAGACTCTCTAGTGACAAACAAACCAAACAAGAGCAATCCTTCTCTAAACATACATTATTCTATGAGAAACCAATTGTTTTCCGATCTTACCTTAGGTCCAACGCTTGTTGTAGCAGTCCAGCCTTGCTGATCCAGATGAGCTCCTCCTTCACTTTAAGACCTGCATACACTAACAAAGCAAACGATTACATAACACCTGAATATTTCAAAAAACAAAGCATATTCATCACATAGACCAAGGAGTACATGAAATAATTCATTAACAACAAATCATTGAGAAGAATGGACTTATTTGTAATAAGGAAACAAAAAAGGAACCATTACAACCTGAGCCTTGGTGTTGTGCAAGCTCCTCCCAGGGTCCAACAAGAGATTTCCTCTACTTTGACAAGCTCACCCACTCCCAATATGGCAACAAGAAAGGATGGTAATCTCTCCTCACAATTTAACAATGGAAGTCCTAATTCCAGTAGCATTTACCCTTTGGAATGTTCAGCTTTCAACCTCCCCCTCCTTTGGCCCAATGCCTGTATTTATAGTGTTCTAGGGGAAGTTATTCAGTTCCAACATCAATGGGATACTCCC
>APFE031374639.1:106022-175861 GCA_000404065.3 Pinus taeda | reverse complement strand
ATACACGCAGGCAAGGTAGAGAGAACCTGCGTACCCAGAGATAACATGTTTTTAAGTGACTTTCTCTCTTTTTGAAGTTTGACATGAAGAGCAGAGGTATGAGGCTTGACAAGGAGGATAATATGACTATTGATGGAGTCATATTAACTGCAGATAGTCATGGTGACAAATTTCAGTGTAACACCCCAAATCAAACTACACCCAGGTAGTGCAAGCCCTTCTCTAGAATTGCAGACCCTCAAGCTATGCCACCACCTCTAAGGCGTCTTACTTAGACAGACATAGAATTTCTTAGAGCCCTGTGACTTCAAAACTTCTAGCTAATTTTTGAGATCTCCAAGTATGATCCAGGCCCTAATATCAAACCCTAGAAGCCTCCAACCTCTAGTTTCACATCACCCATCAGCCTACACCCAAGAAGTGCACACCGTTCTCTGCACCCGTAGTCTGTCGGGCTATGCAACCACTTCCATGGTGCCCAACTAGGCCAGACAGAGATGTTCTTAGCACTGGAGATCCAAGAGTTCCTACTACCATCTTGGGTATCCAACCCTATTGGTTAACTGGCTAACCCTTCACAATTCCCACAACTTTTCGTTGAATTTGGTCTGCAACCGTTATGTCTTTATTAATATGCACAAGTTAAACACATTTAAAACATCAGGTTTTCTAGCCTCATAGCATATAAGAGAATATATACATGGGAATATTGGCCCCAAATCATATACAGACATACAAATAGGCACACCATCCCAAAAAGAAAGTGTCAACTCACAACCTAATTAATATGTTCTAGCTCACCAACCTAGGTTTCACATGTACATGTCATTTATAATACGTGGTTCGACTAGGGGTGTTACAATTTATAATTGTGTCGTTGTAAGGGTAGATGGGGCTACGGATTTTTACAATAAAACACTTGAGAAGACATGATGTTCTAGTCTCTAATGTCATATCCCCAATAATTAAATTATTGTGTAAGGCACATTTCTAGGATCCTTGCGATGACTAGTGTGTGCCACTTGGAACCGAGGTTTGGGATTACAACACTTGAGGATTGATCTCTTGACATGCGTACACCTTGGAGAGTGAGCACTTGACTTTTTCTTTGATGTCGCAACGACTTTTGGATGTCATTAATTAGACACCCTTAGTTTAAGGCTATGGACAACATTATAATTAGTTAGTGAGGGCTATTATGGCTCTTGGATGTCATTCATTAGAGGCCCTTAGTTTAAGGCTATGGTCAACATTAGTATTAGTAGGCGCCCACTAACACTAATTTCTTCCATGGCCTTAAACTAAGGGTGTCTAATGAATGGAATCCAATATCCATAGAAGTCCTACGTCAAGATTAGCCAACACCTCTCCAAAAGGTAATAAGGTTGCATGAGTTATCATATCTCCATTATGATCATATGTTAGGTAGAGCCAACAAATCAACAACATCTACCTTAAGATTTCGTTGGCAACAAAAACAAAAAATGGCCAACACATCAACAACATTCCCCTTGTAGATTAACTTGGGAAACCAAATAAATAATTTTCACATAAAGGATATTTGACCAAGTATTATATGCGGCTAGAGCATATATGTTGAGTAACAACATTGGTGCATTATAAGTTCATCACGAAAAATGTGGACTATCTAACAATTCAAGCCTATGAATGTAGAGCGCATCACTGAAGAATTTATCTTTTGACATGTGTACAACTTGGAAAGTGAGCACCTAAATTGGATACCTTACCTTTTAGATTAGGTGGATGACTCAAGAAATTAAAGAATATTCAAAAAAAAATGGCAAACATTTCGATTTACTCCCCTACACTAATTAAAAGTTAACTTCTTGTACTAATTTTGTTTTCTTAGCTGACACTGGACACTAACTGGCTTGCATGACTTCCCTAAACACCTTGCATGGCATGGCATGTAGTCTTCTTTAAGATATAGTAGATCTTATCTGTTAAGCTTCTAATTCACCACATATCTTTGATGCTCCTCCAAAACATAGAGCACATTGTTCATTTCCTATCAATAGTGGGTCACCCCCGAGCTGGGACTTCGACCCCATGGGGTAACAACTCGACCAAATATAGGTAAACATGTGGTATCATCCACTAACCAAAGTACCAAACCCTAGCAGGCTCCAACCTATATGGTGATGCCCCCCATCAAACTACACCCAGGCAGGCCACGTCCTTCTCTACACTTCCAGACCCTTAAGCTATGCCACAACCTCTAGTGTGTGTTACTCCACCAAACATTGATTTTCTCAGATTCCTGTGACTTTAGGATTTATAGCTAATTTGTGAGCCTTACAGGTATCCTCCAGGGCCTAATACCAATTTATAGAAGCCTCAAATCTCCATTTTCACATCCCCCATCAGCCTACACCCAAGCAGTGTGCAACCTTCTCCACTCTCGTAGTCCCTTGGGCTATGCCACCACTTCCAGGATTCCCAACTCGGCCAGACAGAGATGTTCTTAGCACTGGTGCTCTAAGAGTTCCAACTGAAATCCTAGGTATCCAACCCTATTGGCTAATTGGCTAAACCTTCACAATTCCCACAACTTTCTTTTAAGTGCATGACCTTTTTCTAACACATAGCACCGTCTAAAGTCGCTTAAATAACTTTGGTTATATTCATATTCTCTTTTTAATGACTATGGAATCATCATATCAACCCCATTTATATTCCCATGGAGCCTTGGCCCCCCATACTCTTTTGTCAAATTCGGTCTGCAATGTTACGTGTTTTTTAATACGCACAAGTTAAAGACATTTACAGCATCAAGTTTTCTAGCCTAATAGCATATAATAGAATATACACTTGGGCACACTGGCCCCAAAGCATATACACACATACACACAGGCACACTACCCCAAAAAGTAAGTCTGAACTCACCAACCTAATTAATATGTTTCGGCTCACCAACCTAAGTTTAGCAAGTACATGGAATTTACAATACGGGGTTCGACTAGGGGTGTTACATTTTATAATTGTGTCCTTGCAAGGGTGGATGGGGCCAGGGATTTTAAAATTAAACCCTTGAAAAAAACATGATGTTCTAGGCTTTGATGTCATATCCCCAATAATTAATTTTTTGTCTAAGGCACATTTCCAGGATTCTTACAATGATCAATGCTAGACACTTGGAATCGATGCCCAGAGAGTGAAACACTTGAGGATTGATCCCTTAACATGCTTACACCTTGGGGAGTGAGCACTTGACTTTATCTTTCATATCGCAATGACCATTGGATGTCATTAATTAGACATCCTCAGTTTAAGGTTGTGGACAACATTAGTGTTATTTGGCAAGGGTTGATATGGATCGTGGATGTTGTTCATTAGACACGCTTAGTTTAAGGCTATGGCCCACATTAGTGTTAGTTACTCCCCTACACTAATCAAATCTACCTGTAACGATGTTTTGTAATCATCTTCAGTCATACGGGCCTCCCCTATGCACCTCTACTTAATTACAAGGTAAATTCTTGTACTAATTAAATATTATTGCTCAAAAAGAGCCATCATTTGAAATTTTGGTCTTTACAATGCTCTCTATTTAAGTCATTGCCATGGTCTGCCTCTTCATCTGATCTTGATGATTAACCACACTGGTTGGTTCGAAACTTTTCAGCCAAAACATTTTGTTATGTGATTTCTACCGAAAGGCTTTTTGAAATTTACTATGGATCACGAAAGCCTGAATTCAAAAACTATGGCCAAAAAATTATGTCATGTGATTTCTGCCGAAAGGCTTTTCTAGTTTCATGTCCCCCATTAGCCTATACCTAAGTAGTGCACACCCTTCTCCACACTCATGGTCCTTCGGGCTATGCCACCACTTCAAGGTTACCCAAATCAGCTAGACAAAGATGTTCTTAGCACTAGAGTTCCAAGCATTCCTACTGCCATCCTGGGTATCCAACCCTATTGGCTAACTGGCTAACCCTTCACAAATCCCACAACTTTCTTTTAAGTGCATGACCTTTTACTGACCATTGGCACACTCTAAATTCACTCCCAACCATAGACCAAATTGTTCATTTGCTATCAACAATGGGTCACCCCCGAGCAGCGGTTCGACTCCATCGTGTAAAAGCTCGGCCAAATAAGGGTACACATGTAGTACCATCAACCAACCAAAGAATCAAACCATAGTAGGCTCCGACCTCTAGGCCCACGCACCCCATTAAACTTCACCCAAGCAGTGCACGCCCTTCTCTACACTTGCAGACCCTCAAGCTATGCCACCACTTCCAAAGCGTCTTACTAGGCCGCACAAAGACATTCTTAGAGTCCTATTACTTCAGGACTTCTAGGTAATTTTTGAGCTCTTCGGGTATGTTCCAAGCCCTAATAACAAAACTTGGAATCCTCAATCCTCCAGTTTCACATCCCCATCAACCTACAGCCAAGCAGTGTGCACCCTTCTCTGCACTTGTAGTCCCTCAGGCTATGCCACCACTTCCAGGGTTCCGAAATTAGCCAGATAGAGATGTTCTTAACACTGGCGCTTCAAGAGTTCCTACTTCCATCCTTCTTATCCAGCAGTGTTGGGAAACTGGCTAACTATTCACAGTTCCCACAAGTTTCATTTAAGTGGATGAGCTTTTTTTGTCACTTGGCACTCTCTAAATTCACTATATTGACTTTGGTTACATTCATTTGCTTTTTTTAATGACTATGGAATCATATCAGCCCCATTTATATTCCCATGGAGTCATGGCCCCCCATACTATTTTTGTCAAATTCAATCTGCAACCAATATGTGTTTATTAATATGCACAAATTAAACACATTTACAACATCAGGTTTTCTAGCCTCATAGCATATAAGATAATATACACATGGGCATATTGGCCCCAAAGCATATAAAAACATACACACAGGCACACCGCCCCAAAAAGTAAGTCTAACCTCACCGGCCTAATTGATATGTTCTGGCTCACCAAGATAAGTTTCGTATGTACATGGAATTTACAATATGGTGTTTGACTTTATCTTGTATGTCGCAAAAACATTTGGATTTCATTAATTAGACACCCTTAGTTAAAGGCTATGGACAAGATTAGTGTTAGTTGGCGAGGGTTGTTATGGCTCTTGGATGTCATTAATTTGACACCCTTAGTTTAAGGTTGTGGACCACATTAGTGTTAGTGGGCGCCCACTAACACTAATGTGTTCTATAGCCTTAAACTAAGGGTGTCTAATGAATGACATCCAAGAGCCATAGACGCCCTATGTCAAGCTTAGCCAACCCCTCTACAAAGGGTAGTAAGGTGGAAACAATTAGCATATCTCCATTATGATCATATGTTAGGCAAAGCCAACAAATCAATAACATCCACCTTAGGATTTCTTTGGCAACAAAAACAAGAATTTCCCAACACATTAACAACATTCTCCATGAAAATTAACCTGGGAAACCTAATAAATAATTTTGGAATAAAGGATATTTGACCAAGTGAGTATTATATTAGATTGGATCATATATGTTGAGTAACAACATTGGTGCACTATAATTTCATCTTAGAAAATGTGGACTATTTAACAATTCAAGCCCATGAATGTCGAGCGCATCACCGGCGAATTTATCACTTGACATGTGTACAACTTGGAAAGTGAGCACATAACTTGGATTCTTTTTCTTGTAGATTAAGAGAATGACTCGAGATATTAACAAATCTTCAAAAATATTGGCAAACATTTTTATTTACTCCCAAACACCAATCAAATCTACCTGTGACAATGTTCTGTAGTTGTCTTAATTCATACGGGCCTCCCCAATGCACATCTACTTCATTAAAAGCTAACTTATTTTACTAATTATGTTTTCTTAAGTCAAATTGGCCACGAACTGGCAATCATGACTTCCCTTAAACACCTTGCATGGCATGGCATGTAGTATTCTTTAAGATATAGTAGAACTTATCTGTTAAGCTTCCAACTAGGTGCAGACTTTTGATCTTCCTCCCAACCATAGACCATATTGTTCATTTCCTATCAACAGTGGGTCACCCCCGAGCTGGGGCTTCGACTTGATCAGATAACAACTTGGCCAAATATGGGTACACATGTAGTACCATCAACTAACTAAAGTACCAAACCCTATCAGGCTCCAACCTATAGGCTCACGCCCCCCATAAAATTACACCTAGGCAGTGCACGCCCTTATCTACACTTACAGACCCTCAAACTATGCCACTACCTCTAGGGCATATTACTCAGATGAACAAAGCTCGGATATTATATCTAATATCCGAGCTCTCCAGGTATGCCCCAAACCTTTATATCAAAACCTAGAAGCCTCCAACCTCCAGTTTCACATCCCCCATCAGCCTACACACAAGCAATGTGCACCCTTCTCTTCTCCCTTAGTCCCTCAAGCTAAGACACCACTTCCAGGCTACCCAACTTGGCCATACAAAGTTTTTATTAGCACTGGAGCTCCAAGAGTTCCTACTGCCATCCTCGGTATCCAACCCTGATGGCTAAGTGGCTAACCCTTAAAAGTTCCCACAAATTTCTTTTAAGCGCATAAGATTTTACTGAGAATATAGATATGTGCATACTGGCCCCAAAGAATATACACTCATACACACACGAAAAACACCCCAAAAATTAATTATGCACTCACCAGCCTAATTAATATGTTCTGGCTCACAAACCTAAGTTTCACATTTACATGGCATTTACAATACGAGGTTCGACTAGGGGTGTTACATTTTATAACTGTGTCATTGCAAACGTGGATGGGGCTAGGGATTTTCACAAAAAACCCCTAGAGAAGACATGATTTTCTAGGGATTGATGTCGTATCCCAAATAATTAAGTTTTTTTCTAAGGAACATTTCCACGATCCTAGCAATGATCAGTGCTTGACACTTGGAACCTATGCTTGGAGAGTGCAACACTTGTGGATCGATCTCTTGAAACGTGTACACCTTGGAGAGTGAGCACTTGCCTTTATCTTCTATGTTTCAAATACCCTTGGATTTAATTAATTAAACACCCTTAGTTTAAGGCTATGGACGACATTAGTGTTAATTAGCGAGGGTTGTTATGCCTCTTGGATGTCATTCATTAGACTCCCTTAGTTTAAGGTTATGGACCACATTAGTGTTAGTGGGCACCCACTAACATTAATGTGTTACATAGCCTTAAACTAAGAGTGTCTAATGAATGACATCCAAGAGCCATAGAAGCCCTATGTCAAGCTTAGCCAACCCCTCTCCAAAAGGTAATAAGGTGGCAACAATTAGCATATCTCCATTATGACCATATGTTAGGTAGAGCCAACAACTAAACATCCATCTTAATATTTCTTTGGCAACAAAATAAAAAATGGCCAATACATCAACAACATTCCCCTCGAATATTTAGTTGGGAAACCAAATAAGTAACTTTGCAATAAAGGATATTTCACCAAGTACTATATCGATGGGAGCATGTATGTTAAGTAACAACAATGACAAGCTATAAGTTCATCCCTAACAATGTGGACTATCTAATATTTCAAGCCCATGAATGTAGAGCGCATCACTAGAGAATTTGTCTCTTGACATCTGTACAACTTGGAAATTGACCACTTAAATTGGATACCTTATCTTGTAGACTAGGTGGATGACTCAAGAAATTAAAGAATATTCGAAAAAATTATCAAACATTTTGATTTATTTCCCTCCACCAGTAAAATTGTAATATTCCTAATGGAAGATTTGCAGTGATAACAAAGACAAGTAACAAAATTCACAATAAAATTTTATTCAATAATGAACACAGGAACAAAAATTTCTCATCAAACACCCAACTGGCTCATTTTTTCATTAAACAAATATGTTGGAGTACAATAGAAGTCGGATAAGGTGCAGCTATGCTTGCACAAGGCAAGCTACAAACCTCAGGTGATCAATACAAAAGTATGCAGCTGTTGTGAATTTGTTGCGCCCCAAAGAACTTTGTTGTCTCCTCAAATCTACACTGCTAGCTAAATTAAAGCTCTGATTTACCCCCCTCAAAACAACCCAGAAATATTTGCAGTTTTCGGGATGTGCTCCTCTCCAAAAACCCAGAAAGGATTTTCCCTGGTTTTGACCTGCCAATTTCAACCCCTTGTGGATTGACCCTCCTCAAATACTAGAAATCAATGCTTGTCGCTGGAACTGTTGTAACTTTCTACCATAAAATCAGAAAACCTCCTCAAGTTGGTAAAAATATTGGTGCACTATAAGTTCATATTGGACAATGTGGACTATCTAACAATTCAAGCCCATGGATGTAGAGTGCATAACTGGAGAATTTATCTCTTGAAAAGTGTACAACTTGGAAAGTGAGCCCCTAAATTGGAATACTTCTCTTGTAGATTAGGTGGATGAATGAAGAAATTAATGTATATTTGAAAAAATTGGTAAATTACTTCAATTTATTCCCCTAAACTAATTAAATCTACCTGTAATGACGTTTTGTAACTGCCTTCAGTCATACGGGCCAACCCTATGCACCTCTACTACATTAATATGTAGCTTCTTGTACTAATTATGTTTTCTTAGTTGACATTGGACACCAACTAGCTTGCATGACTTCCCCTAAACACCTTGCATGGCATCGCATGTAGTCTTTTTTAAGATACAATAGAACTTATATGTTAAGCTTCTAACTTGCTGCAAACCTTTGATGTTCCTCCCAACCAAGACTACATTATTCATTTCCCAAAGCAGATACACACATACACACAGGCATACCACTCGAAAAAGTAAGTCGCAACTCACCAGCCTAATTCATATGTTCTGGGTCACCAACCTAAGTTTCACAAGTACATGGAATTTACAAGACGGGGTTTGACTATCAGTGTTACATTTTTTAATTGTCTCATTGCAAGGGTGGATTTGGCTAGGGATTTTTACAATAAAACCCTAGATAAGACATTATGTTCTAGGCGTTCATGTCATATCCCTAATAATTAAATTTTTGTCTAAGACACATTTCCACGATCAATGCTAGACACTTGGAACCAATTCTTGGAGAGAGCAACACTTGAGTATTGATATCTTGACATGTGTACACATTGGAGAGTGAGCACTTGACTTTATCTTGCATGTCCCAATGACCCTTGGATGTCTAAGGGTGTCTAATATTAAGGTGGATGTTGTTGATTTGTTGGCTCTGCCTAACATATGATCATAATGGAGATATGCTAATTTTTTCCACCTTACTACCCTTTGGAGAGGGGTTGGCTAACTTGACTTAAGGCTTCTATGGCTCTTGGATGTCATCCATTAGAAACCCTTAGTTTAAGGCTATTGACCAGATTAGTATTAGTGGGTGCCCACTAACACTAATTTGTTCCATAGCCTTAAACTAAGAGTGTCTAATCAATGATATTCAAGAGCCATAGAAGCCCTATGTCAAGCTTAGCCAACCACTCTCCAAAATGTAATAAGGAGGAAATAATTAGCATATCTCCATTCTGGTCATATGTTAGATAGAACCAACAACTCAACAATATCCACCTAAAGATTTCCTTGGCAAGAAAATAAAAATGTCCAACACATCAAGAACATTCCCCTTGAAGATTAACTTGGAAACCAAATATGGAGGTTTAGCATAAATGATATTTGACCAGTAAGTACTATATCTGATTGGAGCATATATCTTGAGTAACAACATTGGTGCACTATAATTTTATCTTGGACAATGTGGATTGTCTAAGAATTAAAGCCCATGAATGTAGAGTGCATCATTGGAGAAGTTATCTCTTGACATGTGTACAACTTGGACAGTGAGCGCCTAAATTGGATACCTTATCTTGTAGATTAGGTGGATGACTCAAGAAATTAACGAATATTCAAAAAAATTGGCAAACATTTCGATTTACTCCGCTACACCAATCAAATCTACCTGTAATGATGTTTTGTAACTGTCTTTAGTCATAAGGGCCTCCCCTATGCGCCTCTCCTCCATTAAAAGATAACTTCTTGTATTAATTTTATTTTCGTAGTTGACATTGGACACGAACTAGCTTGCATCACTTCCCCTAAACACCTTGCACGTCATGGCATGTAGCCCTATTTAAGATACAATAGAACTTATATGTTAAGCTTTTGACTGGCTGCAGACCTTTGATGTTCCTCCCAACCATAGACCAAATTGTTTATTTCCTATCAATAGTCAATCACCCCCAAGCTACGACTTAAACTCCATCAGGTAACAACACCGCAAAATATGAGTACACATGTGATACAATCAACTGACCAAAGTACCAAACCCTAGCAGGCTCCATCCTATAGGCTCACACCCCCCATCAAACTACACCCAGGTAGTTCACACCCTTCTCTACACTTACAGACCCTCAAGCTATGCCACCATCTCTAGGGCGTCTTACTCGTCCGAACATAGACATTCTCAAATTCCTATGACTTCAGGACTTCTAGCAATGCACACCCTTCTCCGCAACCGTGGTCCCTCAAGCTATGCCACCACTTCTAGGGTGCCCAAATAGACTAGATAGATATGTTCTTAGCACTAGCGCTCCAAGAGTTCCTACTGCCATCCTGGGTATCCGACCCTATTGGCTAACTGGCTAACCCTTCACAATTCCGACAACTTCCTTTTAAATGCATGACCTTTTTTTGACACTTGGCACCCTCTAAAGTCACTTAATTGACTTTGGTTATATTCATATGCTCTTTTTAATGACTATGGAATCATATTAGCCCCATTTACATTCCCATGGCTTCTTTGCCCCGCATACTCTTTTTGTCAAATTCGGTCTGCAACCATTATGTGTTTATTAATATGCACAATTTAAAGACATTTATAGCATCAGGTTTTCTAGCCTCATAACATAAAATAGAATATACACCTGGGCACACTAGCCCCAAAGCATATACACACATGCCCACCGCCCTAAAAAGTAAATC
Organism: Pinus taeda; assembly: GCA_000404065.3. Lineage (NCBI taxonomy): Eukaryota > Viridiplantae > Streptophyta > Pinopsida > Pinales > Pinaceae > Pinus > Pinus taeda. The sequence continues at coordinate 164,930 of APFE031374639.1, read as the reverse complement.
TCAACTCACTTGCCTAATTAATATTGTTATAGACATTTTTGGGCACTTCAACCCCAATCACAAATGTCCATAAACTGAGGGCTCTTAAGTCCCTAAAAGGGTTCCTTCACTACCTAAAGGAACAAGGTCAATTGATTACATCATCTCCCAGAAGTTCTCCACTGAAAACTGCTCATAAATGGTCAAAACTGGACCATACTTAAAGCTCCATGTAGGGGGTGCGATGCATATCATCTTCCCAATTTACAGGGTATGATGCATACTATTTTGCTCCTCTGTAGGGTGCGATGGTCGGGAATGGACAAATGGCAAGGACCAAAATGTGAGGTGGAAGATCATGGAATCTTCTAGAAGCTTCCCGTCTGACACTTGCCACTCCATTTTCGACCAGGGATGAGTAAGAGATCTTCATTCTCCAAGTGGAAGCAGGAACTATCAGAGAGAAGACACTAATCAAGATCCCAAAAGATGACTCACCTCTCTGTAATCATCTATATATGGATCCCTCATCACAGAGATCCAAAGGCTGGAATTTTGTAATCTATAGAGAAGTGTTGTCATTATTCTTGTGTACATTCACAGTGTTGGGTGATTTTTCTTTGCTTGAGGTGAAAGAAGGGCTTCTTAGCTAGAGGATGATGCTGGGTCAGAACTGCTCATGGTTGTAATCCTCTTGCTACTTTTATCTGAATAAATATATTCTTGTTTCCTTCCATATCATGGTGTATTTGTTTATATGTGCTTGTATATGGTTAATGTACATATGATCCTACATTATTTGTGAATTCAGATCCTTGTTTCTTGCATAGTAGTATGTTGTTGTGATTCTACAGGTCCCTTTTGAAGCTGAGCAGACAAAGAGCGAGCAGCAAAACTCTATCAAGAAGGAGAGGGAATCGAGCACAAGACTCAGGTTGGTCCTCTTGGTTCTCCTCTCATCTATTTTCATAAAAGGAATCAACAGTAGACTTTGATTGTTTGTTTCTAAGATAGGCACACATCTTAGTGGGAATAGCAGCATCCGTGTGGACACTATTCCCGTATAACAAATATGTTTTGTCTCTCCAACCTATGTTTCGCATGTACATGGAATTTACAATACGCGGTTCAACGAGGGATGTTACATTTTATAATTGTGTCATTGCAAAGGTGGATGGAGCTACGAATTTTTACAATAAAACCCTAGAGAAGACATGATGTTCTAGGCTTTGATGTCCTTGGGTGCGACAGATGTGCAGCATGTGCTACTTTTGGAGAGTCAGCTAGTGGCTTATGTTGAGCCCATGATAGAGGATGAGTAGACACCCTTGGGGCTAGCCGTTGGAGTGGAGCAGATAGATGTGCAAGCAGTCTCCAGGGAGGTAGCATTTGCGAACACTCGTCCTCATGAGACATTGGAGATTGACTGGATAGTTTGGCAGGAGGATAGTAGACGGCAGGATTTGTTGGAGATGGTGGTGCATCCATCTTTAGGCCGAACCATTGATGCGGTGTGGGCAGATGCATAGGCAGTTGGTAGAGTCGCAGGACATTCAGGGAGCAACCCCTATCAGGAGTACATAGATAGGGCTTGCAGCACAATTTGGACACTTGTACCCATTTTAGGGAGAGAGGCAAGACTTTCTTGATGGATATTGTTGACCAACCAAATAGGGCAGCATGAGTTGAGCATGGACCAGAATCAACATAGTAGACTTGTTCCTTACACAGGAGTCCATGACATAGATTGGCGAGAGATCATTAGCTGGTATCCTTTTGATGGAGTGTCATTTTTAGTCAGGATCATTGTATTGCATGAGCCATCCAAGGTGAGGGATATCAAATGCTTTAATTGGTAGCAGGATGTAGGCTGGCCACTCATCAGTATTTCAGCACGGCTTCAACATGATGAGATTGACCTTGGTCTATGCCAAGGGTTGGATTGGAGAGAGGTGATGAGTTGGTACGCGGCATGTTAGAGCCTCTTTTGCTTGAGATTGACCCGGAGAGATCCCTCTCCTGTCCTCGTAGGGCTAGCTACGAGGCTGATCATGGTTTGATGTGGACCTAGAACCTTGCCTTTCCAGCTTGAGGCAAATCTAGGCTCTAACATAGTGGCGACTCCACTGGGGAAAAAAATGGTTTGCTTGACTTGTTGATGTCCCCAACACATGTATCAAGTTCAGATCTGATGGTTGATGGTGGACAATGATCATACATAAGAAGGTTGAAATCATTCACCTGGTGATTTCACTGAAACACCCAAAAATCAATCCTTCATGGTGACTCCATTGCAGGAAGATCAGTAGCATTAAGGTTTCCAAGATGGAACGGGTTGTAAGAAGATATGCTCCCATGAGCCGAGATCACATCCCAAGTTTTCCAAATAAGATTCCGAAGGTAGATTGGTCAAAGAATTTGCCTACGTTTAAAGATGATGGCCGGAAGGATGTTGCTTTACATCTGATTAGATTTCACATGCATATTTGCAAGTTGAAGGTTGATTTTCCTTAAGATTGCTTGATGAAGATATTCTTGGCCACTCTGGAAGGTAAAGCCCAATCTTGGTATGCAAGTTTGCCGCCTGCTTGTATTTACTGTTTAAAGGATTTACATACCATGTCCTTTGAAAGATATAAAGACTCTTATCCATCCTTACATTTAGTTCAGGATTGTTGCAAACATGCTTATAGTTTTATTGAAAGCCTTGAGAAATATTATGGATATGACAATTTCATGGATGATGAGATCATGGAAGCATTGTATGAAAATTTGTTTCAGCAGCACATAGAAATCCCGGAGGATACTTATCAAGATCAGCAGGTTGAAGAGTTCCATATGGCTGAAAATGATGAATGAAGAAGTTTTATTTCAGATCTGATTGAAATAAAGGATAATATGCAGGAAAATCATGTTCCAATATCAGATAATGATGATGATAAATCAGATCGAGAGACATATTGTGATGAGGAAAAACATGTTGTTCCGGATCTCATAAAGGAGAGTTGTATTGTTGAGGCTGCCTCAAATGAAGAAAACAGAGTTACAGACCTAAATTCTCTCATCCCACCAGAACTAGATCTTCATGAGGAGGTAGTTCATTCCCTCTATGAAAACCAAGATGAGATCTTCGCTCAAGTAAGTGAAAACGTTTCTTTGGATGAAATTATGGTAGATGATAGAAATGATAGTGTTGGGTTTCAAGAACCATCCGAAGTTTCTTTTCTCATGATTGATGAATGTAATGAGGCACATCATAATCTGGTTGTTTTATCATATGAAGAAAAAATACATTCAGACTGTAGAAGACCAGAGCAATCGGAATTGTCATTCAAGAAATGTTTCATGTTTTCAAATGTTCCTTGAAGAGGAAATCTGCTCCTCTACTTGTTCAGAATTTTTTGAGGACCAGAAACATACTCTTATGGAAGTACATTAGGAAGAAAGATCAGAATCAAGAGAAAAAGATACCTTGTTTCTTCAGCAGGAGGTAAATCTTCATGTTTTTCAGGATCCAATGGAAAATCTATTGCAGTTAGTAGTGAAGGTGATTATTGCAGTATTCAGTGATGAAGGAGATCATGGTAAATTATGTTTTTGGATGCCCAATTTCTAGTATTTATTGTTGAACAGGAGATCTGATCGGGAGAATCAGTCAAGAAGGCATCTGCTTGATTGGTTACATTGGAAGGCCCACTATACATAATTGTACATATTTCATCAGTATGCAGGTGGTTGTCATCATGATTTAAAATCTTGATAGACTGTTTCCTTTTTCAAAAGCTTTTGTTTTAAGTCAGTCATAAGTCATTTATGTTTGGTCTGTTGAGTCTAATCTTTCAGTCATTTCAGTTTCAAAATTTAGTTAGATTTTCAGTCAATAAATCAGTTAGTAGTCTTGTGTCAATATTTCAAAATAATGGACTCCATGGCCCAATGGATGTAGGTATTGTCTGCTCACCCAAAGATCTATAATTCTTGGCACCTCCAAGGAGCTGGAGCTACCATCCCCATTGGAGCCAATGTTAGACTCGGTCTTGTCAATCCTCCATCAGAGATCAAAACTCTTTTTGCATTTCATTTTTAGGTGCCTCGTATAGTTCATTCATCCACATTCCGCTAGGAGCATGCCATAATCTGACGAAAGGGTCTTGTCAGTTATTTCCCTTCATGCCTTATCTTGCTGGTTTAGGTCTGTTTGTCCAATAAATTTTAAGGTCATTTACAGTCCTGTTTGATGTCTAGGTCAGCAAAGAGTTATTTAAGTCATTAGGTCTAGGGTTTCACAAGTTGTGTCTTCAAGATGTCCAATAAAGCCAGTAGGCCAGAGGGAGGTTCTTAATAAGTTGTCATTTCAAATATTTTCATCGTCATATGGATGGATTATGACTGTTCTTCAAAACTCTATTTTTAAGAAAAGTCGACATTTCGTTTTTTGTAATAATTTAAAAAAAAAAATCAGTTGTTGAATTCTTCAGGCGCAGCCCTGGTCTCCTTTGCCAAATTCCATGTCAACTGGCCCTAAAAAGATAGCCAAAAAGATTCATCATTCATAGCCAAAATCAAATATAAATTTGAAAAGCAGAGTTGTATTAAAGTGTAAAAAAGTGCCAAAACTAAAACATAAGAAAATGGGTTTTTGAGAAGCAAAAATCAAACACATCACTTTATAAGTGTTTTTCATTGTTTAAAACATCATTAGTACACCAAGAGATCGTTGGAAAATCAATTCAAGTTGTGGAAGAGCGAATTTCATATTTGAATGCCGAAACTGTGAGCCGGAAGGAGTCGCGGTGCATAGAGCAGGTGGCGCGGCGCACTGGGCGCGACCACACAGTGTAAATTAACACGGGCGTGGCGCATTGGGACAGCACGGAGCACTGGGTATGTAGCACGGCGCATACAGTCCAAGGCCCGAATTTGCTTGAAATTTCTCAAGATTACCCATAACTTGCGTGGATTTGCCAGGTAGGGGCGTTTTCTTGATGTTTCATCCACTTTTGTGATTAGTTATGGTGGTCTATGGATGATAACAATCGAAACAAAAATCTCAAACCCTACCTCTAAAGTGCCTCAAAGGAGAATTATTATGGGTTCCCAATTCACTATTTTGCTACCAAAGTCACTCTTCCTCCCCATTTCTCCCTTGTTTCATCATTTCCTACCCCCCCCCCCCCCCTCAAGCTCATCAATTCCATCTCCTACATTCTCTTTCCCAAATTCAATTTCCAAATCCCAAACCCCAAAACCCTAGCCCTTACAAAATATCTCCTAACCCCATACATAAAATCCCTTAACCCTCCTACGTTTCCCTAAACGAAATTTCTCCCAATTGTCCCTAAATCCCTTACTACTTTCCCTCTTCCTAACAGTCCCTTGTTGCATCTTTTTTCCCTTTGGTGTAGTTTAAACACAGTTTTATCACCAGTATCTTTTTCTCCAAGACAGTTTGTACAGCAGTAGTCATGTCATCAGATTATGAAGTAGAGACCCAAAGTGACTCACCCACGGAGGGACATGCACCCCGGAGGCCTCATAAAGGTGGCAAACATGTTAGAGAAGAACCAACCACCATTACAGAATTGCAAGCCTGCCCTCTTACCGTTTCTTGTTTTCAGTTTCAGTCATGCTATGAATTTTGCAAAAAGGTTGCTGTTGTTCAAGTCCATCAGGTGTTGGCTTGCTTATTTGCATTACATTTATATGGTGATCGAGTTACTTTGGCTGGTGTTACTTTCACACTTACACCAGATTCTATCTCATTAGCAACCGGCATACCGAACATTGGAGAACCATGGAACAAAAAGCAGAAGATTGACCGGCAACATTATGAGCCATATATTAAACCCAGTTTCTTGAGGCAGCTCAAGAGAGTGTTCCCGTTCCGATACCTCAAAGATGAATATGCTCCATTAATGAAATTAATCATGAAGTATTTCAGTTGTGAAGGTCGCTTCTCTCGAGTATATGCTTATCACATCAGGTTGCTTATGCATTTCACCTAGGTAAGGATGATGAACATTCCTTAATTCATATGCCGAAACATAGAGAGGATGACCGCCCTTGTGCAGTACAAGACCCCTGAGCAGCAGTTAAATAGCATTTGCCATTTTGCTCTCATCAAGATTTTGGTGGTTCATTAGCTTGGATTACAGGGTATCACTTGGGATGATTTCATCTCTCGTGACTTTTTTAGAGCTTCACAGGAACTTTCAAAGGTTGGGCATGAGACAGGTGGACCTTTTCATCAACATGAGTGCCATGAGACCGTTAGTGTGCCCATGTTCATCACATATCAAAGGGGCACTAGACATTTGTTTGCAGCGACGAAGCGAGTGTTATCTCCACCCGGTGTGGAAGGGGCCTCGTTTCCGACATCAGCACCACAGGTACAGGACAAAGGCAAGATGCCAATGCAGGAGGAGGTGTCGTCAAGTGAACGAGAGACAGACTTCATTCTCATTCATGATGATGATACAGATATGGGCCTGGAAAGTGATAAACTTAGAGAGATCATCCAGGAGCAGCAGACAGAGATCAAAGCCTTGTCTCTCAATTTGGAGAGGGCTAGGTGGATTATCAGATACTTGGAGCAGAGGAACAAACAACTCGAAGATCAACAGGAAATCATGGAATTGCAAACCATCCGTGAGAATCGCCAAGCTGCCCAAAGGCAGAGGATTGAGCTCACTTCATTGGAGCAAGAGATTAATGATGATCGGGAGTCTTGGCTCGAGAGAATCAACATCCACCTGGAGAGATTGCTGGAGAAGGCCGATCAAGACAAAGCATTGTTGAGACACATGGCTTTCCATTATAGGGTGTGCAATATGAGTTCCAAGGCACGAATAAAGAGTCTAAAGGTGAAATTGAAGAAGGAAATAAGGAAGCAAAAGAGGCAAAAGGAGCATGATCTCCTTTAGATATTGGCCAAAGCCTCTTTAGCCCAACATGACACTTGATGGAGAAGCTCCAGCCCAAATTTCAAAAAATTTGGGGCATTTTTGGTATTTTGACAAATTTTGGCACTAAAAAACAGAGTTTTTCTCCCTATGCGTCGCGCCACGTGGCGCGTGCTTTTGCTAGGGAGATCCAAATGGAAAAAACTTTATATTTTTGGATTTGGCATGAAAAATCATGACTTTTGGTGCATGTAAAATAATTTTGGGCAAGTTTTGAGTCCACAAGAGGTCAAAAACACTCAAAAAATGACCTCACTGCCCCTATTTTGACACACAGGAAGCAGCCTTGGGAGATTGAAGTTTTGGAGGGGCAAATAGACACCAAATTGAAAATTTCCACTTAGATTGGAAAGTAGACAGGCAGGGCTTTCCAACAAGCTATCTTGGGCTCAATTTGGACTTCGTAAAGTGCCTCAAACTTACCCTCAAAGTGGCACGATGCATAGAGGTTTTGGCGCGGCACATAGAGGATTTTTGCCCAATTTTTCATCTTCCAGCTCAGAAATTCGGCCAGTTTGACTAGTTTTGCTTTGTGATGTAATTATTGACCTATCTCAATGTAATTGAAGAATCATGATGTAATATTGGAATATTTTTACTTTTTCTAGAGGATTCATTCATTAAAAAGTGAAAATTTAATGAATGAATCAGTTTCCTACCTTATAGAGGCAAGTTGTTTGATTGCCTAGATTTTAGTGCTTTGTTTAGAATTGGTTGAAACAACTCCTAGAATGATGAGCTCGACCCCTGGAGGCATGGGAGTGGGTTAGGATAGTCTATATCATGTATCTTCTGAGTCATTTTCAGGGTTGGACACTTGGGATTGCTTAGCACTCTATTGTTCATTCTATCTTTGCATTTTTGGCAAAGGAAATACCAGGGTTTTGCAGCACTTGTTGGGATTCATGTGGCTCTGTGTTTTGATGGTGTGTTTCTTTATGTACTTGTAAGTTCATTGATGTTTATGTGTATCATTTTCCCTTCTCCTTGCTTCTGAAATTAAACAACTGAGTGATTAAAGTAGAATTCACTGGATTGTTGTGCTCTGCTTTGAAGTTTGTTTAATTTTCAATGTTTTCATATGTTTGAGGAGGACCCCTGAGACCCTATTACCCTCCTTGGCTCCTCACCGGTCTGATCCATCCATTTATTCACTCTGAAAGCATCAAAACGATTGCCTTCCTTGCCCTAATCAGAACTCTACAAAAACTGTGTCTCATCCCCGGACCCAAATTTGCCTCTCCTATTTTCCAACTCAAAACCTCCAAAAACTCAATTCAAATCCTTGTACTTCATACCTAGCCTAAGATTAGCTTTTATTTCAGACATCTTGAGCCCCATCGATTATCTTTTGCCGAGATTGACCCGAAGATAGCCCTCTCCTGTCCTCGTAGGGCTAGCTATGAGGCTGAGCATGGTTTGATGTGGACCTAGAACCTTGCCTTTCCAGCCTAAGGCAAATCTAGGCTCTAACACGGCAGGTGGAGCAACATTCACAACTAGAGTTATAGCAAAATAGGATTTGTGGAGCCTTGATGCTCCTTCTTGGCGGCATTGGGATCCAAGAGGATTTGTTCATGACAGGTTTCGTCAGAGATTGATCTGGGATCCAGGCATCGGGGAGTTCGTTCAGGGTTGGTTGACACAGGAGCTGAGCATCACCCAATGGTTCGTATGGGATCCTAGCATTAGGTCGCAGTTGCATCAGACCACCAGATTGGTCCACATATTTGGATTGCTTGAGGGCAAGTAATCTTGGGGTGGGAGGAATGTCATGTCCCCATTTTTATCCTTCTTCATAGTGCAACCAGGGTGGATTTCCAAGGCAGGAGATGACGAGGTTAGTGGAGCAAGTTTAAGTCATCAGGGGTTCCGATGGTGTTTTGAGGAGTTTTTATGGGATTTGATGGCATTCGCTTGGAATATTCCACCATCTGCACAGTTTTCCTTTCGTTCTATGACATTTCGACAACTTTCATAAATCAATATTATTGGGCATAACTTAATTAATTATGCTCGAGGTGGAATTTTGAGGACATTAATTGGTGGAACACCTCAGTGTAATAGCTCGTTGGAACCGGAACAGGAAGGTCTACAGGATGGGATGGTTAGATATGACTTTCAGTGCCATGAGGAGACATGGTGGCCAATTTACCCTTTTCCCATTTTAAATGAATAGTTTAATTGAAATAAAAGAAGGAAAAGTGCTCCATGATTAAAATAATAATAAAATAGAAGGTGCTAGAGGAGTCCATCAAATCTATAAAAGAGGAGGAGGAGACCATTGGAGCACATCTTTGTTTTAATATTGTTTCTTGTATATGAGGTTGAGAACATGGTTCTTTACTCCATTGGTAGCCTCAGGACGAAAAATCTCGGGTGATATCGAGAGATTGGACGAGCACCCATCTCCCCTTGGTGGATTCATTCAGAATCCACAGGTGTAGAGATAGTTTTTCTATTTCAATTTGGAGACCGTAGGGTCATACCTGGCTATTGTATTGGCATCTATCTATATATAATAAAGCTAGATTTTGGTTGCTTCGTGTCTCATTGTTTCTCATGTTGTGATTTCTAATGAGATTTTATGCAATTTGTGAGTTTATGGTTTCAATCAAATTTCTGGTGTTTGGGTTTCCATTGAAATTTCATGTTAAGTGCTAGATAATTTGATTTGAAGGGTTTGTTCCAAATTTCATTGGTTTGGGACATTACAGTGGTATCAGAGCCTTGGTCTTGGCTCAATCTGAAGCCAAAACCCTATCTAGGGCCAAAATATCATTGTTGATTTCTTGATGCAGGTTGAAATTGTAGAAGGCTAAGATTATATTTCCTTATACCAAAAGAAAATGTGCTTGTTGGAGTTTTATGTATCTGGTGTGATGATAATTTGAAAGAGAAGACGTTGGGCCATGTGCACTTGTAAGACAAATGTTTGCACTCCTGTAGATACCAGTGTGCTAAATTGGAGAGTGAATAGCAGAGATGATTGTGCGTACACAAGGAATATTGAAGTAATCAGTTGGTACGAAAATATCTAGTCGTACGAACCAACAGATGTGCATGATAGACTGATAGATTTCAGCCTGCTAGTTACAGTCAATATCGGCATATTGGACGTGTCAAATTCGGTGCCAGTTCAAATCGGTGCAAATTTAATCAGCAACCCGAATTCAAATGCAATTCGATGAAGCCAGGATGTCGAAAAACATCATTGGGTATGCTACGCTGACTGATCTCGGTGACGGCACAGGAGAATCATGGCATGTGAATATATTGATGAGTGTAAAGAGGTCGAGTCACCTATTCTAAACTGCTGCCAGGCATAATTTGTTGAAATTTCTATGTATAACCCGTTAGAAATTTTTCGTTAAGCCTAGAAGATAATGTCTTCTCTAGGGTTTTATTGTAAAAATCCCTAGCCCCATCTACCCTTGAAATGACACAATTATAAAATTTAACACCCCTAGTCCAACCCTATATTGTAAATGCCATGTACATGTGAAACTTATGTTCGTGAGCCATAAGATATTAACTAGGCTGGTGAGTTGAAAATTACTTTTTGGAGTCACTTAACTATGTGTATGTTTGTATCTGCTTAGGGGCTAGTGTGCCCATGTGTATAATCTCTTATAGGCTAGAAAAATTGATGTTTTAAATGTGTTTAACTTGTGCATATTAATAAACACATAACATTTGCAGACCAAATTTGACGAAAAGAGTATAGGGGACCAAGACCCCACGAGAATATAAATGCGGTTGGTATGATTCAATAATCATTAAAAGGAGCAGATGAATATAAACAAAGTCAATATAGTGAATTTAGAGAGTGCCAAGTGTCATAAAAAGGTCGTTCTCTTAAATTAAAGTTGTGGGAACTGTGAAGGGTTACCCAGTTAGCCAACTATTGTCACCTTCTGAAAAGAGAGTTCTAGTGGTACAAAGAGGGAAAAGAACAAAGATGTTTGGAGCTATCATCCAAGACATATATGCACTCAAAGCTAAATTGGACACCATCCAATGGATAGTGCTCAAAATTAGCTTTCCAGTGGTATATGGAACTCCGTAAATGGACTCCAGAATCAAAAGTTAGAGCAAGTTGAAAGCTACCCTTGAAATGTTTAAGTTTAATCCTGGATCCTGCAAATCGAAGTTTTCTAAAGCTAAAACAGGGAAGGTCGGAGCAAACTTGTGATCAACAATCATTGATATCAGCCATCGGAGGTCCACAACACATAGTTTCTGGGTGATTGGAGGTCCGGGGCGCATCGGCAATCAGAAATCGACGATCCCACATATCGGCAGGCCCACAAATCGACGATCACACCTTATAGCCATGCGACATATTAGCGATAGCAACTGCCCAAACAGATTGCAAATCGGCAATTGGCGATTTCAACTCGTCACTCTTAAGAAATTGTGGGAGGAATATGTCGATAAGTGTAAATCACCGGAAAGGGCTGAAAACGATATTAGGGCCTGGAGCATACCTGGAGAGCTCGAAAATTAGCTAAAATTACTAAAGTCACAGGACTATGAGAATGTCTCTGTTCGGCCGAGTAAGATGCCCTAAAGGTGGTGGTAGCTTGAGGGTCTGCAAGTGTAGAGAAGGGTGCACACTGCCTAGGTGTAGTTTGATGGGGAGCATGAGCCTATAGGTTTGAGCCCGCTAGCGTTTTGTTCTTTGGTCAGTTGATGGTACCACATGTGTACCCGTATTTTTCTGAGCTGTTGCCTGATGGAATCGAAGTTCCAGCTCGTGGGTGACCCACTATTGATAGGAAATGAGAAATGTGGTCTATGGTTGACATGAACATCAAAAGTTTGCAGCCAGCTCGAAACTTAACAGATAAGTTCTACTGTATCTTAAATAAGACTACATGTCATACCATGTCATGCAAGTTGTTTAGGGAAAGTCATGCAAGCCATTTCGTGTCCAATGTGAGCTAAGAAAACAAAATAAGTAGAAGAAGTTAACTTTTAATGAAGTAGAGGTTCTTTGGGGAGGTTTATATGACTGAAGACAATTACAAAACATCTTTACAGGTAGTTCTAATTTGTGTATGGGAGTAAATCAAAATGTTTGCCAATTTTTTCGAATATTCGTTATTTTCTTGATTCATCCTCCTAATCTACAATATAAGGTATCCAATTTAGGCACTTACTTTCCAATTTGTACACATGTCAAGAAATAAATTCTCTAATAATGTGCTCTACAATCATGGGCTTGAATTGTTATATAGTCCGCATTTTCCAAGATGAAATTACAGTGCACGAATGTTGTTACTTGGCATTTAATCTCCAATCGAATATAATACTCACTTCTTCAAATATCCTTTATGCCAAAATTCCTTATTTGGTTTCCCAACTTAACCCTCGCCAACTAGCACAAATGTCGTCCATAGCCTTAAGCTAAGGTTGACTAATTAATGACATCCAAGGGTCATTGCAATATGCAAAATAAAGTCAAGTGCTCAATCTCCAAGGTGTACACATGTCAAGAGATCAGTCCTCTAGTGTTTCACTTTCCAAGCATCAGTTCCAAGTGTCTTGAATTGATCATTGGAAAGATCCTAGAAATGTGCCTTAGACAAAAATTTAATTATTAGGGATATGACATCAAAGCCTAGAACATCATATCTTCTCTATGGTTTAATGTAAAAATCCATAGCCCCATCCACCCTTGCAACGAGACAATTATAAAATGTATTTTTTCTGCAATATCTGGTTCATTTCTAAGTCTAACCCTAGAGAAGACATGATGTTCTTGTAGATTAGGAGAATGACTCAAGATATTAATGAATATTCGAAAAAATTGGCTAAAATTTTGATTTACTCCCTGACACCAACCAAACCTACCTGTAACAACGTTCTGTAGTTGTCTTAATTCATATGGCCCTCCCCAATGCAACTCTACTTCATTAAAAATTAACTTCTTCTACTAATTATGTTTTCTTGTAAGTACAGTAAAGCCATTGAAAATACAGTAAAGGGTTTTTCATCATGAGCCTGTGATCAATTTCCTGAAATTTTACAAATTAGCTAATAGAATTGACGAGGGTACCTACCTATATTCTTGCAGTTGATGATGCCTCAAGCTACTCTGCTTCGGTTACCAAAATATCGAAACCACCCAGCCAAACTGAGCAAAACCTCGCTACTCAGTCCAGTAAGCTTCTCGGTTGAAGCAGACTGTTCCCCCGTGCCCAAAAACCTTAGAACAATCTGCGCTCGGTAACTCCAGTTTATGGATTTCCTCCCTTCTTCAGTATCCCCTTCCTTCGTTCTTTCTTCTTCCTCTCGATCCCTTCCAAAATTCTTCTCTGTGGTTTATATCTTGTTTCTTGGTAGTGGCCGCTCTTCCACCAGCAGCCCACCACTTTGCCTCCTTGTGACACCCTTCCATGTCACGTATCATATATATTTCTTTTATGATTTAATAAAATATATTTCTTTTATTGTTTAATAAAATACTTCTTTTTATTATAAAGATCCTAAGGCTATACTAAGTACCTTACCTTTAATTAATTTATTATATTTTTTAATCATTTTATTAACTTATTAATATAATTTTATTAGTAATCTAAAATATATAATTATATAACCATCTTTTGGGATTTAGCTTAATTTTTAACATCTATCCCTTTATAGTTATATTTACATTATACATTTTAAATTTAGTATTTACCCATTAATCATGATACATTAAGCAATATGGGTGTTGATGGGTGAATAGAACTTCTATTTGAAGAAGTGTCATGATATTTAATACTTATATTTAATTTAGTATATAAATACTAGTGCGGTGTATGCGACACATGGATATGTAGCTATCATATGCATGCATCGTATGCGTGCTATTATTCTTGTGTTCTCTATATGTATAGGTAGGTCGTTATATTTCTTAACTCAAATTGGCCATGAACTAGCAGTCACAACTTCCCCTAAACACCTTGCATGGCATGGAATATATGGAATATGATAGCTCATGCGATAGGAGCTTCCGACTCTCGAAAGTTATGGGGTGCCCCTCCTATGACAATATGGCTCCAACTCCTACCCCTGATGCATCACACTTCACCGTGAATGTGAAAATTTTATTATTGCAGCAACTGATTTATTTTCCAATAAGCTATTAATGAAATCTCTTCAGTAAACATTAAAATAAATTCTACTGTAGATATCACACCAAAATACACAAACAAATATATGAACAGGTATCAAACACATTAACACAGATATTTTTAGACAATTTTCCCTGAAAAAAAACCCAATGCTGGAAAACGTGTGCAATAGAGGAGGATTTTTATTAATCAGATTTTGTCGAGTACAACTAGGGTGCCAAATTGGCTCACCTAACATAGATAAATCCTCTGGCACCTCTCCTAGGCTTAGAGTTTGTCCAAATATCCTTTGTGTAGCGCTTAGACCCTTTGTGTCAGCCCTTGCCTCTCTGCATCAACCACGCAGGCCCTCTAGTGACTGAACCATATCTTTCGGGGGCAACAGAGGAGGTTCGTTCTAGTATTTTTTGATGACATCATGATCTATAGCCGAACATGGGAGGAGCACCTCCAACACTTGGAGGAGGTATTGCACATTCTCGAGGAGCAACAGTTTTGTGCCAACCTCTCCAAGTGCAAGTTTGGATTGAAAGAGATGCTTTATCTCGGGCATATCATTGGAGCATATGGGTTGAAGGTTCATGAGGAGATGATTGGGCCATCTTGGATTGACTAGTACCCTAAGACGTGACTACGCTGAGAGGCTTCTTGGGCATTTACATTTACTATAGGAAGTTTGTCAAAGGGTTCCCACAACTTGCAACACCCTTGCCCGACTTGACCAAGAAAGGGGCCTTCAGATGGGCTGAGGGAGCACAGGTCACCTTCGATCACCTCATGGAGGTGATGAGAAGTTGCCCTATTTTGGCACTCTCAGATTTTTCTCAGCCATTCGCTATTGATTTGGGGTAGCATCGGATGTGCTCTAGCCATAAACATTGGTGTAGAGACTAAAGCACATGAGATCTCCAAGACCCAGAAATCGTTTTGGAAAATTCCATCTGGATAAAGAGTTGTTAAAATAATTAATATTTTTAATGAGTTCCTAAGTCTAAACTTAGGAAAATAAAGATATTAATGGGTATTAATAAAGATAAGGATGAGAAGATTCTAAGTGATGAAGGTCAAGTCTATTTTAATCTTAGTCGTTGATTAGGGACTTAATCTTGGTCATTGATTCATCAACGGGGAAATTATAAGAGAAGGCTTGATGGTTAGTTGCAGACACACTGAGGGAGACCAGTCAATTTTATTTCTAGAGTGGGGCTTGCTGAGAAATTCGAACTAGAAGACTGGATTGCAGTAAGAGGTGGCGGGTATGTAACAGAGAGGCAGGGACAGTGCCGGAGCACCATCACAAAGTTCAAGAAGGCAGACGCAGAGCCAGAGGAAGTTGCGCAGAGGCAGCTGGACTGCGCAGTGACTGGAGGGCCTGTGTGGTTGATGCAGAGAGGCAAAGGCTCACACAACGGGTCTAGGAGTTGCACAGAGGATAGTTGGACAAAATTTGAGCCTAGGAGAGGTGCCAAAGGATTTATCTTTGTTGGGTGAGCCAGTTTGGCACCCTAATTGTACCCGAAAAAATTTGATTAATAAAAATCCACCTCTGTTGCATTGGTTTTACCGCATTGGGTTTTTTTCGGGGACGATTGTCTAAAAATATATGTATTAATGTGTTTGATACTTGTGCATGTATTTGTTTCTGTATTTTGGTGTGATATATGTAATAGAATTTATTTTAATGTTTACTAAAGAGATTTCATAAATAGCTTATTGGAAAATAAGTAGGTAAAATAAATCAGTTGCTGCAGTAATAAAATTTTCACATTCATGATGAAGTGTGATGCATTACGAGTAGGAGTTGGAGTTATATTGTCACAAGAGGGGCACCCCATAATTTTCAAGAGTCAAAAGCTCCTACAACATGAACTGTCATATTCCATATATGACAAGGAGATGTTGGCCATTATGCATGCATTGGCCAACTTCTGCCAGTACTTGGTGGGCAACCAATTACGAGTGAAGACTCATCACAACAGTCTTTGACATTTCATGGGGCAGCAGGGCCTCAATGACAGGTAACAAATATGGGTCAGCAAGGTGCAGGCCTACGACTTTGATATTGAGTATGTGTGGGGCAAGCACAATGTGTTGGTCAACGCAATATCCAGGAGACCGACTCTCTTCTGAGTATCTGCCAGGATTGGAAGGCTCAGTTATTGATAGAGTACTCCAAGGTTAGGAAGGCGTGCGAAGTGTTGGAGGGCACACATGTAGATGAGCGTTACCGTGTGATGGATGAGGGCATCTATTACAAGGTGCACATTTACTTGGTTCTTAACTCGCAGTTGAGGGAGAGGGTACTTCAGGCATCTCATGATTCACCATTCTTTGGAAACCAAGGGTTCCGGAAAACTTACATGGTTTTTCAAGAGAGTTTCATGGGGAAAGGCCTTAAGGAGGATGTGCCGCAGCACGTAAGGGAGTGTGGGGACTGCCATCGAAATAAAGGGGAGCTGACTCACCCTACAGGGCTATTACAACCACTTCCCATTCCAAATGAGAAATGGGAAAGTATCTCGATGGATTCACTGGGCTCCCCATGGTATAGGGGAAGGCTTGCCTATATGTGGTCATCGGCAGGCTGATCAAATTTTCCCACTTCTTCTCCATCCCCACTAGATACACGACTGCCCAGGTTACCTAGTTGTTCTTCCAGGAAGCTTTCAAAATACATGGACTCTCCAAGAACATTGTGAGCAACAGAAACAATAGACTTATGGGTGGCCTTTGGCAGGAGCTCTTCAGGTTGGTTGGGATAGAGCTCACTCCTAGCACCAGTTATCACCCTAAGATGGAGGGCCAGACGTCCAGATGGAGAGTGTCAACTAGTGGTTGAAGGGGTACTTGAGAAACAATGTGACAAGTCAGCATTGGATGTGGATTCGGTGGTTGCACTTGGGAAAATTCTGCTACAACACCACACACCACATGTCTATTGGTATGACTCATTTCCGTGCCCTCTATGCTTATGATGCTTTTACATGTGCTGATGTTATTTTCAAAGACAGACAGGCCCCAAAGGCCAAAGACTAGGTCCAAGAGAGCCAAGATATCCTCAAAGCTCTCAAAGATAATCTAGCGACAACCCAGAATCAACAAAAACTGTATGTAAATCGGCACAAGATAGAGAGGCACTTTGAGGAGGGGGACCTAGTGTACCTCTGGTTGTAGCCTTACAGTCAGCCTACGAAGAAATAGAAGGGGTTCGAGAAGCTACAACCACGCTTCTATGGGCCATACTAGGTGACTAAACGGGTTGGAGAGGTGGCTTATGAGATAGATATGCCTCTGAGGAGTAGAATCCATAACGTATTTCATGTCTCATGCCTAAAGGTGTTGGGACAACAGGTGACCACAGTAGTTGATCTACTCCCATTGGATGATGAGGGCCATTTGGTGTTGTAACCAGAGGCCATTCTGGAGAGTAGGGAGATGAGATTGAGGAATAGAACCATCAGGGAGTTCTTGGTATGATGGAAGAACCTTTCGATGAGGATGCCACCCTGAAGGGTGAGCACATACTGGAGCACCCGACTTTGAGGTTGCTTGAGGGAAAGCGACATTTAGGAGGCGAGGACTATCATGTCCCTTCTCAAATGTATTAGTCACGAGGTGCAAATACATAATTTTGGCATCATTTTTGGCTTAGGAGGAGGATACCACAAGCAGAACTTAGGAACTATAGGCAATTCGACTTTATTTCTGGTATCTAGTGGAATGTGGGGGCCACCCACATGAACAATTCGAATTATCCAAGGGATATGTTGGAGGGAAATCAAACTAGTGGAAATAGGGGCCCACAAGAGGCTGAGGAGGCCCAAAGTGATAAAAGAGGAAGGAGCTCTCATTTTGCAGCATTTTGATCATTTGATAAACAAACTTACCTGTGCACGCTCTGTTGCTTAGCGAGTCTACTGGCTATTTAGCCACGAGTCTTCCGTAGGGAAGATTCAACCTCTATGTTGGGGGACTATCCATGCCCGCCCTTGGGAGGTTGTTCCACAGAGATTGCAGGAGTTCCAGCATGGAAAAACAACCCATCCAACCACGCAGAGCAAGAGACTGCGTACTTTCTGGGCAGCTAGAAACACGCAGAGAGGAGTGAGCCAACCGAGAGGTCTCTAGCTTGCTAGGAGTTACAGGAGCAGGGAAGGTTATATGTTGAGGACATTTCCTCTGATTTTTTTCAGCCAGCCAATCAGTGATAACAACACGCATTTCTGGGCAGAGGGGCTGCGTAGTGGCCTCTAGAAACAAATTTGTGGGGCTTAGGAGAATAGCCATCCGAGCAAAGGGATCATAGGGGAGAAAGGAATAAATTATCACAGGAGAAACTGGCATTTGAGGGGATTTTTCAGGTGGATTTGCAGGCTCTTTCCTGCAAATCTAATTTGGCAACAGTAGCTGGAGAGGGGCTCCAAGAAGGCTAAAAATCCAAAATCAAAATCAAAGAAATTCCCTTCTAGATTTTTCTGGGTTTCATCCAAGGAGTCTAAGGCTGAAAGGATATAATTTTTTGGGCGGATTTTGGGCACCTTCCAACAAATCGAAGTCAGAGGATCAGTAATTCACTAGGACAACGCAATGCAAAGTGGTACAGCAACTGAACAACCATCATCTCAGACATTACATTATCTGGGTTTGGCCCAACTTGTCCTTGAGACAAGCCCAGGTGCACCAATTCATTTATATTGTACCTATACTATCAAATTTTATAATATATGGCTCAGCAGTTCCAGATTTATAGTGTTTTTATGGGCGTTTGATACATGTTTTTAATTTTATGCTGCTGCAGTGTTTAATTGTTTAGAATATCACTTAAATTCCTACTTGGGAACATTACATATATTTTATTAACATTAAGAGATAACTGAGGCGACACACTACATTGTCTCTACGTTCATCATGGCTTGTGGGTGTGTATTCTACATTGCAGCAAATGTTTGTCAAGTTCAAAAATAAAAGTTAGTTATTATGATTTTTTCCAAGATAACCAAATCAAGGTGTAGATGTGGGATGACTACCCTAACAATTATTTGTATTCTATGCCCAAATACTCCCCTCACATTCTAAGATGAAAGGCTCAATTTCGAGTGTATCTTTCCTCAAGTGCTTTTTAGAGGGCTCAAAATTTGTATGAAAGATTGACACCATCTCAGACTATCAAGGATGGGTGTAGATCGGTCAATAACACGACTATTTCTTTAGGACTTTCACAATGTTGTTTCGTGTATGGATTTTCTAATAGTCGAGAGTTTATCAACTAGTCCAATATGAAATATTCAATTTCGAGGGTAGCTTTCTTTAAGTGCTTTTTATAGGGCTCAAAATTTGTATGAAAGGTTGACACCATCTTAGGCTATTAAGGATGGGTTTAGATCGGTCAATAACAAGACAATATTCTGTTAGGACTTTCACAATGTTGTTTCATGTATGGATTTCTTAATTGTCAAGAGTTTATCAACTAGGGTGTAAGAGGGTGGGATATTGATTGATTCTCTTTATTGCTCTAACAATGTACTAAACTTTCTCCTCTTAAAGAGCCTATGTTTTTTATTCTCCATCTCTGATCTTGTAGTTTCTTATTTTTATTTTTATTATACTTCACTTTCCACTCATATCAATTCCCTATAGTGGTTTGGTTAACTCTCATCATCTTTTTACATGTTGGAGATACGCCGACTAAGCCTAACTTGCAGCTGCAGTGGGCTTTAAATGTCATTTATTATACACCCTTAGGGGTTGGTAGTGGGCCACACTACTGCTAGTGGGCACCCACTAACAGTAATCTGGTCCACTACCAACCACTAAATGTGTATAATAAATGGTGTTTAAAGCCCACTACAATGACAAGTTAGCCTTAGTCAGCATATGTCCAATAGGTAACAAGGCGATGAGATTTAATAGAAGAACTACATCCCTATGAATCCCCTCCGGTGCTTTTGCTAACACTCATCACCATATTACATGTCGTTGAAACGCCATTTATTATACACCCTTAGTGGTTGGTAGTGGACCACACTAGTGCTAGCAGGCGCCCCTCCTGTGACAATATGGCTCCAACTCCTACCCTTGATGCATCCCACTTCACTGTGAATGTGAAAATTTTATTAATGCAGCAGTTTATTTATTTTATCTATTTATTCTCCAATAAGCAATTTACGAAATCTATTTAGTAAACATTAAAATAAATTCTACTGTAGATATCACACCAAAATGTAGAAACACATACATGCACAAGTAAAAAACACATTAACACAGATATTTTTAGACAGTTGTCCCCTGAAAAAACCCAATGCGGGAAAACCAGTGCAGCAGAGGAGGATTTTTATTAATCATATTATGTCGAGTACAACTAAGGTGCCAAACTGGCTCACCCAACAGAGATAAATCCTCTAGCACTTCTCCTAGGCTCAAAGTTTGTCGAACTGTCCTTTGTGCAGCTCCTAGACCCTTTGTGTCAGCGTTTGCCTCTCTGCATCAACCATGCAGGCCCTCTAGTTCCTGCGCAGTCTAGCTGCCTCTACGCGGCTCCCTCTGCCTCTGTGTCTACCTCTTGAACTATTCACTGGTGCTCCGGCACTGTCCCTGCCTCTCTGTTACGTACCCGCTACCACTTGCTGCAATCCAGTCTTCTAGTTTGAATTTCTCAGCAAGCCCCGCTCTAGAAATCAAACTGACTAGTCTTCCTCAGTGTGTCTCCAACTAACCCTCATGCCTTCTCTTATACTTTTCCTGTTGATGAATCAACGATCGAGATTAAGTCCCTAATCAACGGCTAAGATTAAAATAGACTTGATATTCGTCTCTTAGAAGCTTCTCTTCCTTATCTTTATTAAAACCCATTAATATTTTTATTTTCCTAAGTTTAGACTTAGGAACTCATTAAAATTTTTAATTATTTTAACAACTCTTCATCCTAATGGAATTTTCCAAAACGATTTCTGGGTCTTGGATATTTCATGTGCTTTAGTCTCTCCACCAATGTTTATAGCTAGAGCACATCCGATGCTACCCCAAATAAACAGGGAATGGCTGAGAAAAATTAGGGAGTGCTAAAATAGGGCAACTTCTCATCACCTCCATGAGGCGATCGAAGGTGGCCTGTGCTCCCTCAGTCCATGTGAAGGCTCAATCCATGCGAAGACCCCTTTCTTAGTCAAGTTGGTCAAGGGTTTTGCAAGCTGTGAGAACCCTTTGACAAACTTCTTGTAGTAAGTGTATATTCCAAAGAAGCCTCTCAGCGTAGTCACGTCCCAGGGTACTAGCCAATCCGGGATGGCCCGATTTTCTCCTCATGAACCTTCAACCCATCTGCGCCAATGATATGCCCAAGATAAAGCATCTCTGTCAATCCAAACTTGCACTTGGAGAGCTTGGAATAAAATTGTTGCTCCTCCAAAATGCGCAATACCTCCTCCAAGCGTTGGAGGTGCTCCTCCCATGTTCTGCTATAGATCAGGATGTCATCGAAAAATACTAGAACGAACCTCCTCTGCTACCCCTGAAAGATATGGTTCATGCAAGACTTAAATGTGGTAGGAGCGTTGGTAAGCCCAAATGGCATGACCAGAAACCTAAAGTACCCACAGTGGCACTAAAATGTTGTCTTTGGGATGTCTTGATCCCGAACTCTAATCTGGTGGTACCACGAACACAGAACAATATTAGAGAAGTACTTGGCTCCTCTAAGCTCATTGATCATCTCATCAATGCGGGGAATGGGGTACCAGTTCTTGAGGGTCTTCCTGTTAAGGGCTTTCTAGTCGATACACATCCTGAGGGTCCCATCCTTCTTCTTCACCAACACTACAATAGAAGCGAAAGGACTGGAACTAGGCCTAATGTGACCCAAAGAAAGCAGCTCCTCAATAGCTTTCTCTATCTCGTCCTTATAGGCTTCGGGGTGCCTGTAAGGAGTAGTGATGACTGCCTGTATACCCAGCTCCAACTCAATGGTGTGCTCAAACCCTTTATCTGGTGGCTGCCCTAGTGGACTGTCCCCAAACATTACTATGTACCTATCTAGTAGAGCCTATATGTCTATTGGTGGTGACTATGCCTGTCCCCCAACCTCTGAGATCCTCAACTCGATTGCCCATGCAATGTCCCCATGTCGAAGATCCACCTCCATCCTGTGGACCAAAACTGTCTGAGGTGGATAAGATTGCATGCCTCTCAAGACCACCAGTTTTCCATCTAGCCCCATGAACTCCATCTCAGGTTTCCTCCAATTTGTCGTGACTCGCCCAAAGGAATACAACAACTGGACACCCATCACCACATTGGTGTTTAGCACATCGACTAGAAAGAAGTGGCTTGTCATCGAGTAGTTTCCCATAAGTACTGTCAAGGAGGGCATGTATCTGGTGCACTGGATAGTACAGTCACCTAGCACTAAGATGGAGAACCGCTCAAACTCTGTTGTGGTGAGGCCCCTCCTTTGGACCAACTATGCATCTATGAAGTTGTGGGTATCCCCATTATACACAAGTACTGACACCCTCTGTCCATGTACTGTACCTCTTATCCTGAGTGTCAAAACTTAGGAATCCCGCATAGAGAAGCAAGGACTCCCCCTGATGAGGCCATAGATGCCCCTCCCTATGGAGGTGGTGGTGGTGGTGGCCCTCTGTCCCTCGAAATCTCTCCATCTGTCCCACCACAATCCTGCTCCACCTCATCCTCTCAGTCACTATTAGAAAAGGCCTCAATGTAATGTGCTCTACCCGTTGTGCACCTGTGGCTTGGTGCCCATGGCTCTCTGCATGTGAAGCATAGCTTCCTCCTTCAGAGGTCCTTCCGTGTCTCCTCATCTAGTTTTCCCCTCCCCTGTGTGGTCCTCGGTGGTGGGGTCTAGTCTCATGCCCCTTCTGTGGGAAAGGGGTCCGAGCAAGAAATGGTGCTCTGGTCTTGGGGATGGCCCCCTGCAAGTTTCTGGCACACACCACCACTTCCTGTAGCGTAGAGGGTCTGCATGACTTTACCAGTCCACACAGAGGCTCAATCAAGCGCTCAATGCAGGTGTATAACCTCTTGGCCTCAGGCAGATCTGTGACCATCACTGGCACACGCAGAAAATCGTAAAAGTATTGCTCTGAGTTGCCTGTCTAGCGTAGTTGGGTCAGCTCCCTGAAAGATACCTCCGGATCCCTCTAATCAAATCATTCCACCACCCTCCTGGTGAAGTCCTTATAAGAAACTATCTGGGCATGCTCCAAAATGGTTGGGCGACGAAACCACCAGACATGGGCTTCCCCCTCCAAGTGCAGCGGTGCCATCTTAATGGCTTCCTACTCTGTCATCCGGTTGATTCGAAATTATGTGCCCATCTTTTCAACCCAAGCCTTGGCTATGCACTTGGCAGTGCCATCAAATTTATTGAAGTACATCCTCCCTATATTTCTCCACAGCTCATAGTGTTGGGTCCCCTGTCCTTCATACCCTTTGTTCCTCTCACTTTGCTTGAGCTTGCAGTAATCTCTGAAGGAGAGGGCTTCTTTGAAATCTTTGTCCATTGCCTGCCACTCTATGAAGTAATCCCCCATATCGGAAGTTTCTTCCTCCCTTGCTAGTTCGATTTGTGCTATTGGCACAAAAGAGGGTAGTGTAGCCCTAGTGAGCACACTCACCGAAGGGTGATGCGCTGCTGGTGAGGGATGATAGAAAGGCTGAGAAGCCCTGAAATTTTCTTCACACAAAAACCCTCTAGGTGTGGCTCCGTTTCAGCTCTGTTATTTGATCTCCTCCAGCATGTCTTTCTGCCCCTTGGCCAATTCACTCAAAGCCCTCAAGAGGCTATTGAAAGCCATCTCCTCCCTACTCTTGGGCTCTGTCATTTCCTCCTCTCCAGCCACTGTTTTCCCTTTTTCCTCCATGTCTAGTGTAATTTCCAACTCCCTTTCTCTGCTCATGTACCTCTGCCTCCGCTAAGTGATGTTCTCCTGACCTTCTCCTCTCATAGGAGAGGTTGAGAGAATTGAGATGGAAGGTTGACCTGGAATTCTACATTTCTGAATCCACTATTCCAAACTTGAAGTAGACTTTTCGTGGAGTTGGCAAGAGTGCAGAAATCAATCTAATGGTGGAAAGGAAGGACCAACTGTAGTTTCTACGCATACTCCAGGAAAAATTGAAGACCAAGCTTACAATGGGTTAGTATTCCGAGGTGGCTAAATTGGAGAGATGAAATTTTGAGCCGCCAGTAGAAAATATATGGGAGCAAGAGGCCGAGATATGTTCGTAGATCCATTTCCCTGAAGGCAAGATCGCAGAAACCAAAACGTTGATACATTGGGCTGGAAATCCAATTGAACTGTGGAATTTGTGTATTTGAAACTAAAAGTTGTCACACGAAATATGCAAACAGCTGATTGGGAGTTCCATAGCAGAGAATTCAACTGGTGACAAGATGTTGAGATCTCTATGGGAAGTAACATAAATCAATAGTGAGGTCAAGGAGTTGCTAGTGACCATCAAGGTTAGATTGGGCAGCCGGTGTTGAGATCATTGAGCTTACAAGAAGCGAGAGCCATTTCCAAAGGGACTGATTAAGGGAGAATAGGGTTAATTATTGTAGAAAGTTGAATTCTTGGTAATGGCATCGGTTACTCACTTGTAGAGGCCCAACACCCTCAAATTATTAAAAGGGGGACAAGATAATTAGAAGGCAACTGAATCAGTTGGAGCACCAAGGTTGAGTCCTTATAATTTATTACCAGAATCAAGTCTACCTAAGTCAGTGTCTTGTGTCTAGCAGAATTTTCATTCCACTCAAATTCCAAGTTGTGGCAGGTTGTTTATCTCTGGAAAAATGCAAAAGTTGGTTCCTTGGAACACCATGCACCCAAATAGAACAACAGACCCTTCTCTAGGAAAGTGCATAACATGCTCCAACAAAATCATCTAAAGGATTTAGAAAGGGAGAAAGAAGTGTGCAATTAGCTTTTTGTACTTGGGTCAAATTAAAATCCTGGAAGATCAGGAGATGACCTTGTATTGGAAGAGTTGGAATCATATCTTTCCAAGTTGAGTCATTCTGAATGGAGTTTAAATTGGGCTCTGAAACCAACTATGCTTGCATTGGTACAAGGAATGCATGGCCAACAATTATAAAAGGAAGGGAATGAGGGAGCAATAGGGGTCTTTTGTCTATTTGAAAACCGAATTTGCCTTAGTTGTTCAGCTGAGCCAATATTGTGTTGTTTAGCACATGAGTGTCTCCGAGTCGAAATATCAACCCTTGCTTCAGTGGACTTCGAGTGCCATCCCTAGGAGGGAGTTTTACTTTTTTCCACGTCATACCAGCAACAGTGAGTTGAGTTGAAACAACAGTAAGTCGAGTTACAACAACAGGAGAAGTAACAGCAAGGGGGCTGAGTTACAGCCACAGGGAAAGGAGCAGCAGGAGGGCTGAGTTAAAGCAACAGGAAAGTAGTAAGAGGGCCGAGTTACAACAACAGGAAAATAGCAGCAAGGAGGTTGAGTTCCAATAGCAAGGAGAGTAGCAACAGCACAAAGCAGGGAGAGTAACAACAATGCATAGCAGGGAGAGTAACAGCAGCGCAGGGACAACGCAATCATTGGAGTGAGATTTGTTGGGGCAACATTATCCCGGGGATTGATTTAGGGAGCTGAAAAATCATTTGGAGGGCCATTTGAGGAGGATTGTTGGAGTTGGGAGTGCATAGATTGATAGGATCAGTCACAGCAACAGAATTTGTATTTGGAGGAGGGCCAAGCTTTAAAGGGTCAAATTTTGAAGGTTGGAACCAAGGGAAACCCTTTTTGGGTTTTCTAGGTTTTGGGCAATGATCACAATCCCAAATTCCTAGAATTTTATGGGCACTCTAGAGTGGGCAAATTAGGATCAAAGTCCAGTAGCAACGCAGTTTTCTGGATACTCTACCTCTGCACCAGTTATGCATAGCTTCCTCCTCCGGAGGTCCTTCCGCGTCTCCTCATCTAGTTTCCCCCTCCCCTGTGTGGTCCTCGATGGTGGGGGTCTAGTCTCATGCCCCTTCTGTGGGAAAGGGATCCATGTAGGAAATGGCACTTTGGTCTTGGGGATGCCCCCCTGCAAGTCTCTGGTGCACACCACCACTTCCTGCAGTGTATAGGGTCTGCGTGACTTTACCAGTCCACACAGAGGCTCAAGCAAGCCCTCAATGCATGTTTATACCCTCTTGGCCTTAGGAAAATCTGGGACCATCACTGACACATGCAGTAAATCATAAAAGTTCTACTCTGAGTTGCCTGTCTGGCACAATTGGGTCAGCTCCCTGAAGGATGCCTCCATATCCCTCTAATCAAATCACTCCACCACCCTCCTAGTGAAGTCTTCATAAGAAACTTTTTGGGAATGCTCCAAAGTGGTTAGGCCACGAAACCACCAGACATGGGCTTCCCCTCCAAGTGCAGTTCTGCCATCTTAATGGCTTCCTACTCTGTCATCCGGTTGAGTTGAAAGCATGTGTCCATATTTTCAACCCAAGCCCTAGCTATGCACTTGGCAGTGCAATCAAATGTATTGAAGTACATCCTCCCTATAGTTCTCTGCAGCTCATAGTTTTGGGATAGTTTTGGGTCCCCTGTCCTCCGTACTCCTTGTTCCTCTCATTCTACTTAAGCTTGCAGTAAGCTCTGAAGCAGAGGTCTTCTTTGAAATCTTTGTCCATTGCATACCACTCTATGAAGTAATCCCCCATATGGGAAGTGTCTTCCTCCCTTGCTAGTTCGATTTTTTGCTATTGGCACAAAAGAGGGTAGTGTAGCCCTAGTGGGCACACTCACTGAAGGGTGGTGTGCTGCTAGTGAGGGATGACCGAAAGTCTTAGAAGCCCCGAAAGTTTCTCCACACAAAAACCCTCTAGGTGTGGCTCTGTCTCGGCTCTGTGATTTGATCTCCTCTAGCATGTCTTTCTGCCCTTTGGCTAATTCACTAAAAGCCCTCAAGAGGCTATCGAAAGCCATCTCCTGCCTACTCTTGGGCTCTGTCATTTCCTCCTCTCCGGCCACTGTTTTCCCTATTTCCTCCATGTTTGGTGTAATTTCCAACTCCCTTTCTCTGCTCCTGTACCTCTGCCTCCGCTAAGTGATGTTCTCCCAATATTCTCCTCTCATAGGAGAGGCTGAGAGAATTGAGATGGAAGTTTGACCTAGCATTCTACATTTCTAAATCCATTATTCCAAACTTGAAGTAGACTTTTCATGGAGTTGGCACGAGTGCTGGAATCAATCTAATGGTGGAAAGGAAGGACCAACTGTAGTTTCTGCGCATACTCCAGGAAAAATTGAAGACCAAGCTTACAATGGGTTAGTATTCTGAGGTGGCTAAACTGGAGAGACGAAATTCTGAGCTGCCAGTAGAAAATATATGGGAGTAAGAGGCTGAGATATGTTCGTAGAGATCCATTTCCCTAAAGGCAAGATCGCAGAAACCAAATCGTTGATACATTGGGCTGGAAATCCAATTGAATTGTGGAATTTGTGTATTTGAAACTAAAAGTTGTCACACGAAATATGCAAACAGCTGATTAGGAATTCCATAACAGAGAATTCAACTGGTGACGAGATGCTGAGGTCTCTATGGGAAGTAGCATAAATCAATAGTGAGGTCAAGGAGTTGCTAGTGACCATAAAGGTCAGATTGGGCAATCTGTGTTGAGATTGTTGATTGTAGGGAGAATAGGGTTGATTATTCATAAAGTTGAATTCTTGGTAATGGCATCGGTTACTCACTTGTAGAGGCCCAACACCCTCAAATTTTTAAAAGGGGGTTAAGATAATTAGAAGGCAGCTGAATCAGTTGGAGCACCAAGATCGAGTCCTTATAATTTATTACCAGAATCAAGTCTACCTAAGTCAGTGTCTTGTGTCTAGCAGAATTGTCATTCCACTCACATTCCAAGTTGTGGCAGGTTTTTTATCTTTGGAACAATGCAAAAGTTGGTTCCTTGGAACACCATGCACCCAAATAGAACAACAAACCCTTCTTTAGGAAAGTGCATAACATGCTCCAACAAAATCATCTAAAGGATTTAGAAAGGGAGAAAGAAGTGTGGAATTAGCTTTTTGTACTTGGGTCAAATTAAAAGCCTGGAAGATCAGGGATGACCTCGCATTGGAAGAGTTGGAACCATATCTTTCCAAGGTGGGTCACTCTGATTGGACTTTAAATTGGGATTTGAAACCAACTATGCTTGGATTGGTACAAGCCAGATTTTTGGAGCATCCAGGAGAAAAAGCCAAGCTTATCATCACATCCTATTTCAACAATATTTTGAGGATAGTAACACCCTTTCCTCCTATAATGATGACATCATGAAAAGGGTCTTTCAATTGGTTGTAGAATGCTATTCAGGATTGCATGACACCTAGAGCTCAAACATTGATAGAAGGCTTGTAATCCTAGACACCATGGCCAAAATCAAATCCTGCATAGTCATGCTTTATCTAGAACAAGATGATTTGATCCTTCGGATGTGCCAATTCTTCTTCACCAACATTAGAGAGCATCACCTAGAGAGGTAAAAGCCAACATGTGAGATATCTTATCTTCATTGTTAGTTGAACATGATGTCATTCACAAACAACGGCGGACAAAATTGTTAGCCATTTGAAGGAATACACAGGTTGCCTCACTAGCTGTCTATGAGCTAGCCAAAGGGGTGGTTGACAAAAACATGAGATTCTTTAGAAGGAAACTAACCCAGGAGAAGTTGATGACGATGGAAGATACAAAGATCCAAATATGTAGCATGAATGAGCTAAGAAGGAAGGATATTTGCTTCATCTGCAAGGAACCTTAGGGGCTTGACCACACGTGCATCAGTGACATCGAGAAGATGACAGGGGTAGATCAAGAGAAGACTCTTGACTTTCAAGATGAGGATTCTTCTTTTATAATTGAGTTCAAGTGTTCTTACAGGACACCTTTGAGGAGCATGAGTAATCATGGGGAGTTGTCAATGGAAACTCAAAGATGCAACCATGTTTAGTAGAGGAGATTGATGAGCAACAGTTTATAGTGGAGCATAGTGCGCATGATGGCCCATCTTTGCAAAGTCAGCTAGTTGCTCATGTTGAGCCCATGATGGAGGCGAATGAGCAAATATCTTTGGGGCCAACCATTGATGAGGAGATAGAAGATGCACAGAAAACCACAAGGGAGGTAATCTTTGCAGACATTGGTCATCAGGAGGCATTGGGACCTGACAAGACAATTTTGCAGGTAACGAGTGGACCGGTGGAGCATGGAGTTTCCAGTCTGATGAAGGAGGCTTTTTTGGATATTGTGGTGCATCCATCATCTTTGGGTCTACCCATTGACGAGGTGCAGGTAGATGCAGTGGAAACTAGCAAAGTTGCAGTATTTCTAGGTATCAGCCCTCTCCAGGAGTACATAGACAGGGCATGCAACATAGGTAGCACACTTATAGGGAGAGAGACATGGATTCCTAGACATATATGGTTGATTGGTTGGGAAACGTTATATGAGTTGAGCATGGTGCAACACAATGGACTCATACCATATACAGGTGCACAAGAAACCAATCCTTCCCATGAGATGAATTGGTGGGAGATCATGAGTTCGTATCTTGTTGATGGCATGATATTCTCAGTCGAGAGCATAGTGTAGCAGGGACCCTTAGACATGAGGAGTTCTACATGCTCCAGTTGGCAGTGGGAGGGAGCCCGACATTTCAAGCCTACATCTACATAGTGGGACTAACCTTGGCCTATGCCAAGGGTTGGACTAGAGAGAGGTGATGAGTTGGTACGCAGTTAATGGAGCAACATTCATAGTCAGAGCTATAACATGGCAGGAGCAACGAAGCATTGATGCTTGTTCTTGGTGGCATTGGGATCCAGGAGAATTTGTTGATGATAGGTTCAATCAGAGATTGGTCTGAGGCTCGAGCATTAAGGGGTCCATTCATGGTGGGTTGACACAAAGGCAGAGCATCACCCAGTGGTTTGTATGGGATTCAGGAATTGGGTCTGAGTTGCATTGGGCCACCAGACTGGTCCACAAGTTTGGATTGCTCCCACCATATTGGTCCACAAGTTTGGATTGCATGAGGGCAAGTAATCTTGGGGTGGGACAATTTGTTATGTTCCTTTTTCTGGTGTCCCTTATGGAATGTTTAGTATGGAATTTCAAGATTGGAGGCAGAAAGGTCACAGGTGCATGTTTACTTCATCGGCGGGCCAAAGGACTTTTGGAGATGTTTTATGGGGTTTGGAGGACTTCACTTGCCATATTCCATCATCAAGATTGATTATGCATAGCTTGTTTTTCGTTCCATTTCATTCTGATAATTCCCGTAAAACGGAGTTATTATTGTGCCTAACTCAATTAATTAGGCTTAAGTTAACATCCCAAGAGGAATACTATAATAGTTCATTGGAACATGAACGAGAAGATCTATAGGATGGGATGGTTAAAAGTGATTTTCAGTGGCCTGAAGAGGCATGGTGTACAATTTACCATTTTCCCACATTAAAAATATATTTTAATTGAAATAAAAAGAGGGAAATGTGCTCAATGATTAAAATACTAATAAAATAGGAACTTCTAGAGGGGGGTCCATCAGATCTATAAATAGAGGAGGAGAAGGCCATTACAAGACATCTTGGATTGGTGCATGTAGTCTTGATGAGAATTGGAGAACCTAGTTCCCAGCTACTATAGCCCCAAGACGGAAACCCTCGGGTTTGCTATTGGGTGTTGGACAAAAACCCTGCTCTCTTGAGGAAATTTCACGTCATGATGAGAATTGGAGAACC
This sequence comes from Pinus taeda, assembly GCA_000404065.3. NCBI lineage: Eukaryota > Viridiplantae > Streptophyta > Pinopsida > Pinales > Pinaceae > Pinus > Pinus taeda. The sequence continues at coordinate 134,071 of APFE031374639.1, read as the reverse complement.
TAGTTCCCAGCTACTATAGCTCCAAAATGGAAACCCTCGGGTTTGCTAGTGGGCATTGGACGGAAATCCTACTCTCTTGAGAAAATTTCACTCAGAAATCTCATGGTGCTTCAGCAGAGTTTTTGGAGAGAGCAGGTTTGCAGTAGTTTTCTCACTAGGTTGTCTACATCATTTTGGTCAAAGATATTTTTCTAGTTTTTGCTCCACTTGCTTTTCAAGCACGGGTTCCACTATTCCTTCATGTTGATGTACTCTTTCCAGTGGATTAATAAAATGTCTTAGTGATTTTATTGACATCTATTTGTGTATCAAAAAGCTAGTTGTGTGTCTATTTGCAATTATTTTGTTGTTCAAGTTCATTTTTGATATCTGCTTTTAATTTTTTTCCATTAGGGATATTACATTGTATTTAATGTTTTATGTTTGGACACCTACTCAAACTTTTCTTTGCCTTAAAGGAACTATTCTTTGTTTTAGGCAATCAATCTAATTATTTTATAGAAGAATGGTAAGAGTTCCTAGATCTTGTAAGAAAAACCTGTCAACACAATAGTTCTTTAGACCCTTCACCATTTGATCTTATCTTATCATTTACAGGATATCCAAAGTAATATTTTTTTTTAAATCTTTCTATTAGCTTTATCTGGTATTGACATGAGACTCCTTGATTGTTCCTCCTATCATGCCGAGACAAACCAGTGAAATTTTCGAAGGCTATCATCATCAATTATGTCTTGGAGAAGGCTCGTTGAAACTGTCCTACACAACATTCTCTTCATCCATTATTTTATTGCTCCTTAAATAATAGCATATGACACATTAATTGTGAAAGGCAATCTGAGGACTATTCTGTGAGAAAATCATTGCTAATATGCAGGCAGCCCACAGTACATCACTAAATTTCTAATAATATGACCTCGCTCCAACTAAACATTAATCTTTAAGGTAAATTTCTGATCGAGGACCACATTAATCTTTAAGGTAAATTTCTGATTAAGAACCTATTTATATCGTGCCTTACGAAGTATCTCCACTTGAATAGAGGCTGAATTTATACTTGAGGGAACAAATTACACTAGCCTATAGATCCTTAACCATATCATCATTTTCGAAGGTTATCATCATCAATTCTGTCTGGGAGAAGGCTCGTTGAAACTGTCCTACACAACAGTCTCTTCATCCATAATTTTATTGCTCATTAAATAATAGCATATGACGCATCAATTGTGAAAGGCAATCTGAGCATTGTTCTCCCAGAAAATCATTACCAATATGTACGCAACCCATAGTACATCACTGAATTTCTAATAATACGACCTCGCTCCAACTAAACATTAATCTTTAAGGTAAATTTCTGATTGAGAACCACATTAATCTTTAAGGTAAATTTCTGATTGAGAACCTATTTGTATCGGGTCTTACGAAGTATCTCCACTTGAATAGAGGTTGAATTTATACTTGAGGGAACAAATTACACTAGCCTATAGATCCTTAACCATATGATCATTCCTTCAGCAATAATGTTAGGCCTTCACTATTTACAAAGTTTCAAATATGTCTAGGTTTTGAGATAAGACAACGATTTTAGCTTCAAGAATGACACTGTAAGTTTGAATTGAATTTTCCAATTATTACAACGTAGCAAATCAGACCTTGGCTAGGAGTTACAACCATAATGATAGGAGGTTTACCTAGCTTTTTCATTAAACAGAACTGTCAAAGGCAATTTGTTTTGTAACCCTGTTCAAATCAGCAAGCTTACCAACTAGAACTTTCTAGAATATCAACAATGTGCAAAACAAAAACAACAAATCATGGTTTGGGATGTCTTGTAAATTAGCAATCAGAAGTTAGTATCATGTAAAAGGGGTTGAAGTAGCTTAATGCTTGGTACTATTGCCAAAAATACCAAATCAGCAAAGAGGTTGAATATACCTTTCATAATGGTAAGTCTTTTCCTTTGAAAATGTTAAGGACTTTGAGCTTTGGTAAGAGTAGCATGCTTATCTTCGGGGATGACAAGGCAAGTTAGGAAAACAAAAACAAAAAAAATTGGCCAATGCTTTACTTTGCATGTAGAACCAAAAGTCATATCAAGCTTTTGCACTTAATTCTCATGTCAATATTAGACAAGACAAGATCAAAAGTAGGCTTGAAATGGACAATAAAGCATTGGGGATGATAAAATTTGGAATCTACCAAGCACATAAAAGAAGGATGAATTGTGACTTTCAAAAGTCAAACCATCAAGGAAAATAGGTCATCATAGTAAAGTGATTTAGGTTTTTGGCAAGAGAAAATTCTAGAACCTCATATCAATGGAAACCTCCAACTAATTGCCACTTAAGATTGTTCTTAAACAATCAGCTGCCACCCACCACAACTCTGAAAAAACTCCACCATTGTTTGTCTTTGCCCATGATATCACAATCTATACCTTCTTAGGTTTTTGGCAAGAGAAAATTCTAGAACCTCATATCAATGGAAACCTCCAACTAATTGCCACTTAAGATTGTTCTTGAGCAATCATTTGCCACCCACCACAACTCTGAAACCACTCCACCATTGTTTGTCTTTGCCCATGATATCACAATATATACCTTCCACAAATAGGAAATATTAAATATAAACATATCGGGAAAAGCAATCTAACTCCAAAAAACAAGAAATACCGAAAATGAAGGAACTACTAAATATAAGCATGCCTGGAAAATCAATCTAACTCCAGAAAATAAAAATAAAAACAAGCAAGGCAGAAAATGCAGGTACTACTAAATATAAGTATGCTTGGAAAAGCAGTCTAACTCCAAAAAAAAAGAAAAAAAGCAAGAAAGATTTAAAATGAAGGGTAGCTTATGCGACATTATTGCCAAATATAGTCTAAAATTAGACACTTGCCAAATAGGAACATATCACATGTGGATAGAAGTAATTTCATGGGTTTTTATGTGACACTGTTGCCAAATATAGTCTTAAATTAGACACTTACCAAATAGGAACATGTGACACATCTCACATGTGGACAAAAGTAATTTGATTTTTGTTTTATACAAGGATTCCAACTACGTGCTCAAAAAGGACATGCAAACCCTAAAAAGAACGTTGCTAAAAATAGCAGTGTCATGAAATTGTTTTTCATATCACCAAAAGCAAGCTCATCAACATTGTGAGCTTGCATGGATCAAGAGTCTGTAAAATATTTTGACAGGCAAACCCTAGATCACCTCCAGATGCACAAGAAAATCTGGCGTTTAACAAGCCTACAATAAAACCAATGGCTAACTGAATGTATGTACTTAAATTCTAATTACTGTGCCAAGAAGGCAATTTAGCACAAAACAAGACACATTAAATTCCTATATAAGATAAGAAATAACATCATGATAAAAAAAATTGGCTAAAATCTTGCAACTAAAAGAGCAAGTCAAAAGATCTCCACCCAATAGAATCATTATTAAATGCTATATAACATGTTCATGTTCATACAACTTCTAGAGTGGAATTAAGTTCTACTAAGATTGTGAATCTTCAAGAACCTTTGGTTGGAAAAGAAACCAAAAAATCATTTCTAATGTGTGAATAACCTATTACATGTGAATAACCTACTACAATAGATCAACTCCAATGGTAATCATAGTTTTTAGAAGACAATTATATAAGAACATAAACAATGACTAGTACAAGTTATCATTGTCAAACGGGGTATTCTTAATACCTTTCAATAGTTATTTTGGCCCTAGGACCACACTAATAGTTTAATAGTTGCACAATCCGCTTCATTTTGGAAGCAATTTGACATTATAAACTAGTGTATCATTTAACAAAGTGATCTAAGTCGATGTTTCTTAAATTTGAATGTATGTGTTCAAACTTTGTTTTTATAAATTAGATCATTTTTATTTCCTTTTTTAAATTACACCTAATTGGTCTAATTGACCACTTTTTCCAACGTATAACAAATGAGGAGACATAGGAGACTAGGAAAAATTCATAGTGAAAACGAAGGATGGACATCACATAAGTGGATATTTTATTCATGTTCCCATGTCTACCCATCAATATAAACCCTAATCGTTTTTGGGAGATTTCGATATTTCTGAGTATCCTTTGTTTCCTTGAAGTTTCCTTGAGCATCAAGATCATCGATGAACTCCATAAGTGTTTTGAAGAGATTCTTTAATTCTATGAAAATGTGCTTCAAAAATGAATTCCATAAGTGTTTTGAAGAGATTCTTTACTTCTATGAAAATGTGCTTCACCGATGAATTCCATAAGTGTTTTGAAGAGATTATTTAATTCTATGAAAATGTGCTTAAGTGAAAAAGTAGTTGGTGTAGATTGAAATGCCTATGAGTATCAAGCCATTTGCTCTCCACTCCACATCTCCATGTTGCTTTAGCATGGAAAGGAAATTCCTATTGGTGTAGAGTGAAATGCCTATGGGTATTAAGCCATTCGCTCTCCACTCCACATCTCCACGTTGCTTTAGTGTGTGGATGAAAAAACATTTTGTTTTGTAATGTTCCCAGTTGAATTAATTTTGCTAAGATGAATTTCTATTTTTGCAATTGGGTGTTGGAAAATATTTTGGCATGTAAACTTAGGAAAAGTGGGTGGAGGAAGTCCCCACTTAATTTTTGGAGAGATGGAGGCCACCAAAATTAGAGAAAATGGAAGATTATATTGATAGTGGAATAAGGGGCCCACATAAAGTACGCACTTGGGGAACAAGGAATTTGAATTCCTTCAGGCAAATCGAATTCGTGGAGGGACCCACAAGGAATGCATGGCCATTATTTATAAAAGGAATGGAATGAGGGAGCAATAGGGGTCTTTTGTCTATTTGAAAATCAAATTTGCCTTAGTTGTTCAGTTGATTCATATTGTGTTGTTTAGCACACCAGTGTCTCCAAGCCGAAATCTCAACCCTTGCTTTAGTGGACTTCGAGTGCCAGCCCTAGGAGGGAGTTTTACTTTGTTCCATGTTATACCAGCAGTAGTGAGTTGAGTTGAAACAACAGTAAGTCGAGTTACAACAACAGGAGAAGTAACAGCAAGGGGGTCGAGTTACAGCCACAGGGAAAGGAGCAGCAGGAGGGCTGAGTTACAACAGCAGGAAAATATCAACAAGGAGGTTGAGTTCCAACAGCAGGGAGAGTAGCAACAGCACAGAGCAGGGAGAGTAACAACAACGCATAGCAGGGAGAGTAACAGTGGCGCAGGGATTGCAGTCATTGGAGTGATATTTTTTGGGGCAAAATTATCCTGGGGATTGAGTTGGGGAGCTGGAAGATAATTTGGAGGGCCATTTGAGGAGGATTGTTGCAGTTGGGAGTGCATAGATTGACAAGATCAGTCACAGCAACAGAATTCATATTTGGAGGAGGGCCAAGCTGTGAAGGGTCAAATTTTGAAGGTTGGAACCAAGGGAAACCCTTTTTGGGTTTTCTAGGTTTTGGGCAATGATCACAATCCCAAATTCCTAGAATTTTATGGGCACTCTAGAGTGGGAAAATCAGTGTCAAATTCCAGCAGTAATGCAATTTTTTGGAGGAACTGGATATTGCAGTTGTTGGGCTTACTTGTACTCATCACCTGGTGCTTGTAGCTTGCATTATGCAAGCCCAGGTGCACTTACTCCAACTCTTTGTACCACAAGCTAATATTATTAATCAAATCTTGGCCAGCTTGGGATTTGTAGGAATTTCTGGTTTATGTGTATGCATTCCTGAAAAATTTTGTGTTGTTATCTTGCATGTCTTTGTTATCATTGTAAAATTTTCCATTAGGAATATTACAGTGGTATCAGAGCATGATCTTGGCCAGTTGTGGGGTTTCCAACAAGATTATGGAAAACTTGGGTGTGTATGCATTGTGATGGGTGAACCATAGACAAACCCATGGCGGAAGGGAGAGTGAATAACGTTGAGGGAAAAATGACCCTCACCCACTTTGATGACTCAGCTAGGAGTTATGTCAGAAAACAGGTACAATAACTGGACACATATTTCCAGGTAAACCCCATGAGGGAGGCAAACACTATTAGACATGTTGCTTTGCACTTGGATGGAGATGTTATGGAGTTGTGGTACCGAGGGTTGATCCCTTTGGGTCATGCACGTATCACATCCTACACAAATTTCACACAGAGGCTCATGGAGAGATTTGACCGAAAGGACGTTAGACCCCCTCAAAGGGAGTGGGCAAGATGAGGACAGTTAGAGGGTGAGAGCAGGGAGAGTTTTTGTTGGTGGAGACCGAGATTTAGATGACAGGAGCTTGAGGAGAAGGTTGATTAGGAGAACATGCAGGATGGTGAGGGGCACATCGATATACCTGGTGTGGTGCAAGAGTCACCATTGTTGGAGGCCTCTTTGATAGCTCTAGCAGACACCTTGGTTGAGGGAGTGAGCATACACTCGAAGGTCCATCTATTGATGAGATGCAAACGATTGATCAGGTACCCAGTGCTATGACCCAGTTTCTAGGCGATCGTCGCCCACAGAAGTAGGTTGATGAGGTGCCTACAGGCATACTTGTCGTTGAGGAGGTAACAAAAGAGACGGAGGGGTCAAGAGCAGTGACCAAGTTTATAGAGGTTAGCTGCCCTCCACAGTTTCATCAGTTCCGAGCTAGCCTTCTAGTGTTGAGAAAGAAGGTCACGATAGGGCGAGAGCCCATTCTTCAGCAGAACGAGGAGTTGGATCGAACATTTCTCTAAAAGGTAATAAGGATCCTTGAATTAGACAACACGGATCCTTGCTATGAGAAGTGCTTTACATTTCGAACCCATGCTTGGAGAGTGAAATACTTGAGGATTGATCCCTTGACATGTGTACACCTTGGAGAGTGAGCGCCTAACTCTTTATCTTGTATATTGCAATGGCCCTTGGATTGTTGAATTTTCTAACTTTACTTAAGTTAGAAACCCTCCATGCACTTTATCTGATTTATTCCTACCTACTTATTATTTTACTTAACAAGTTATTTACAATGTAAATACTGAAAATAAACACTAGTGCATCCTCAACATATTACAGATCAGCAACTAAAAGAAACATAAACAAATACACCATATGACACCATTATTTTTGGACCAATGTCCCTGGAAAAACCCAATGCAGGAAAATTGGTGCAGCTATCTAAGGGTTTTCTTATTAAGCAATATCATAGTACAATCTGGGTGTTGAAACTGGCCTACCCAACAGAGAATTTCCTTAGCAGTAATACCTCTCTGTTTCAGAAAAATCTACTGGCTGAAACCCCAGCATTTGCCTAATCTACCCCTGAAACCCCAGCATTTGCCCAATCTGGACTATGTCAGCCTCTCCTAGCCCAACGTTGGCCCTTCTGGTGCTCTACACAGCACTTAGCTACCTCTATGTGGCCCTATGTGAGCACTGGTTGCTCCGGTGTCTCTCTCTGGCTTCTCGGTTGTTGTCGTGGCACTATTTCTGCTTCTCTGTCTCTTTGTAATCACTGCCCCTCAGTTGCTTTCCCGATCACTGATTCTATCTCTCTTAGAAAATCCCGCTCTAGAGAATAGAATGACTGGTCATCTGGTGTACCCCTCCAAGAATAGAATAGATAAGTCCCTAATCAACGGATAAGATTAGATCTGGCTTGATCCGTGTATTTTGGACCACTCTAACACAGGTTCATATTAATACACATTAATATTTTATTTCCCTAAGTTTAGACTTAGGGACTCCATTAAAAATATTAATTGTTCTAATATCTCTTGATCTGTTTAGAATTTGTCAAAACCCTTTCTGGATATTGGAGATCTCATGTACCCCAACCTCTCCACCAAATTTTGTGGCTAGATAACATCTGATGCTACCCCAAATCAACACTCCCTCTTAGCGAGGAGTGTTCTCTAGCAACACTCGTCACTGAGTATTACTCTAATCATCTGGCATCGGTACCTGTGCTGATGTTGGGCCTTCCTGCCCAAGATCCTCTACATTGTTGCCTCATGTACTGGTGCCCCTGGTTCTTCCACTGCCATTGCTGCATCTGTATGACAACTCCCTCTGCATTCGTGTCGCTGCTGGTCCTTCCTCCCAGCATTGCATATGCGCTGCACCTCCTCTCATAATGTTGCATCGTGTTTCCCATTGTTGCACTACAACTCAATTACTGAGAAGTAAGTAACTGATCCTCCAACTGACCTCCCTGTTGAGCTAGAAACACCCACTAATGTTGAAGCTCCCTCTGTCACTGACAAGTGCTCCCTCTCTCTAACTTCTACGCTACTGCAACAACTCCCTCCATCTCGCACCGTTGCACACCTCGTTGTGCCTTCCTGCACTAGTGCAACACTCCCGTGCCTCTCGCACTACTGCAACCTGCTAGCTCTCCACTGTCTTGGGACTCCTGCACTGTAGCTCTCTCTGTCGCTCCATCCGCATCCGTATCTACCCACTCAGCTAGTCCTGCTACTCCTCGTCGAGCCTCTCGTAGCAAGGTCTAATCCAAGAGGCTAGGTACCTTGAGGATTCTTCCCATCCCCTATAGTCCACCTAACTACATCTCAATGTCTCCCCACTTCTTCTCAAGTAGTGTGTGTGCACTCATGACACAGTCATCGTCTGTCAAAACTTCCTTCTCTGCCCGTGCTGGCACTACCTTAGTCTCAGAGAATCTCCCTTACTCTTCTTCATTGGGCACTGGGTCGCATAATGACCCATCTCCCCACAGTGGAAGCACTTGATCTTGGAGAGATCTTTCTTCTTCCTCTTCTCCTACTTTACCTCAAATTCTAGGGCCACATCCTCCTCCTCCGCCTTGACCTTGATCCCTTTGTTCCTGCTACCTGTCTTCGACTGCCATCTGATCTCTTGCTGGTGAAGAGTTGCCCACATCTCGTCCCAAGGTAGAAGAGTCCCTCTACCCAAGATGCTCTGGACAAACACTTCCCACTCTTCTGAGACAACATTCAGGGTTGTCCTCACCACAAGCTCCCGATTCACAGTCACTCCTATAGAAGTCAACTGGTCTCGGATCTCATCCAGTCCTCCGAGGAAGGTGTTAATCGATTGACCCTTCTTCATTTGATACAACCTCATCTGGTTCTTGAGCAGCATTCTTCTTTGGACAGAAGTATGCTGGTACAGGTTCTTGAGAGCCTCCCACATATCAATTGTCGTTTCCTTCTTGGTTGTATATGGTACCACATGATCCTTGACCCCATCAAGGATAATGCACTTGGCCCTCGTCATTTCCCCTTCGATTTGGGGCTTCGATACCACTGGGTAATAGCTTAGCCAAATCCACGTACACATCTGGTACCATTAACATACTAAGGTGCCAAATCGTAGGAACCTCCAACCTATAGGCTCACGCCCCCAATCAACCTGCACCAAAGAATGCACACCCTTCTCTGCACCTGCGTTCCCTCAACCTATGCCACTACCTCCTGGGCATCTTACTCAACCGGAAAGAGACGTTCTCAGAATCCTGCGGCTCAAAGAGTTGTTGCTGCTCTTTGAGCTTGCCAAGTATTCTCCAAGTCCTTCTATCAAACCCTTGAATCCTCCAACCTCCTGGTTCACATCCCCCATCAACCTGCATATAGGCAATGTACACCATTTTCTACACATAAGGTTCGTCAGGCTATGTATGTGGGGAATCAAGGGTTGACTTGTAGGTATTCATGTGAGTTTGTTGTTCACTATTTGAAGTGGCTACAAGTATCTTAGTGTGATGCCTTGCTAGGCCATCTTCACTAGTTATGGTTTCTTGTTGATGGTGGATGCCCTAGCTAGTGTTTGGAAACATTTGAAGTGTCCTATCCTATGACATGCATGAATGACATGTACCAACTTGTCATAGGCTAATTGGCCTATACTTCTAACTTTATTGTTTGTAGAAATGAAATACATTGCTATCCAAAATTTCTGTAGTTGAGGATCTAATTTTTACCATATATTCACATAGAGATTAGAGTAGTTTATGGCGTTGCTCATAAATGCTAATTTAACACCTTGTGCCCATCATTGTAAATTGAATATAGGATTCAACAAATAATTGTGTTTTGTTAATGAGATTATGTTAGAGTCGTTATAATTGTATTGATGTGAGGGTTGAAGGAGCTATGGTTTGTGACAACCAAAATCTAGAGAAAACATGATCTACTAGTGTTTGACGGATTTGGGTGACAAAGAACTAGGATATGTGGCGAAGAGATAAGTGAGAAATTAATGGTGGGTTGGTGGTATTTATGCTAGTTTGTTGGGCACCCTTTGAAGTGGCTACAAGTGGCTTAGTGAGATGCCTTCCTCTACCATGTTTGCTAGTTATTGTTTGTTGTTGATGTTGGATACCCTATCTAGGATTTAGAAGCATTCCAAGTGTCCTAGTATTGTTCAAGCTTAATGGACATGTTGTGCCAACTTTTGATAAGCTAGTTGGTATGTACTTGTAACTTCATTTGTTGTATAATGAAAGTACCCTGACATCCACACATTTTATACATGTAGAGCTGACTTTTAGACTATATTCCCATGGAAATTAAGAAGTTTCTAATCTTGCGCACAAATGCTAATTTAATATAAGAGTGAGTAGAATTTGTTGAGTAATATGATTGGACGATTGGATGCTTGAATCATACAACAAGGATCCTTTCTATGAGAAGTGCTTGACATTTGGAACCCGTGCTTGGAGAGTCCAACACTTGAGGATTGATCTCTTGACATGTGTACACCTTGGAGAGTGAGAGCCTGACTCTTTCTCTTGTATATTGCAATGGCCCTTGGATGTCATTCATTAGACACCCTTAGTTTAAGGCTATGGGCCACATTAGTGTTAGTGGGCACCCACTAACAATAATGTGGTCCATAGCCTTAAAATAAGGGTGTCTAATGAATGATATCCAAGGATCGTTGCATCCCTACGTCAAGCTTTGCCAATATTTCTCCAAAAGGTAATAAGGTGGCAACAATTAGCATATCTCCATTAGGATCATATGTTAGGTAGAGCAGCCAACTCAATAACATCCACCTTAAGAATTCCTTGGCAACAAAAATAAGAAATTGCCAACACATCCACAATATTCCAATTTAACATTTTCGTGGGGAATCAAATATGGAATTTTGGCCTAAAGGATATTTGACCAAGTAAATATTATACTGCATTGGATCATATGCGTTGAGTAAGAGTATCCGTGCACTATATGTTCAGCTTGGACAATAAGAATCCTCATCATGTGAATTGTCTAACACTTCAAGCCCATTAATGTAGAGAGCATCACTGGAGGATTTATCTCTTTACATGTGTACAAGTTGGAAAGTGAATGCTTGAAATCGATACCTTATCTTGTAGATTAAGTACATGGTTCAAGAAATTAAAGAAAATTCAGAAAATATGGAAAACATTTCGATTGTTTTACTCCTCTAATCAAATCTACATGTAACGAAGTTTTGTAACTGTATTTAGACATACGGGCCTCCCCTTTGTAGCTCAGCTTCACTAAAAGATAACTTCTTTTACTAATTGAGGTTCCTTATTTCACATTGGACATAAACTAGCTTGAATGACTTGCCCTAAACTCCTAGAATGCATGTTAGTCCCCAATTAGGCCCGGATTATTCACATGGATCCTTGGATCACTATGCTGGAAGAGCTTTTATAATGTAAACTTAGAAAATCTCCTAGAGGACTTGGATGATATAAGTGAGAAATTAATGATGGACTTTGTGATATTCATGCTAGTTTGGTGTGCACCCTTTGACGTGGCTACAAGTGGCTTAGTGTGATGCCTCACTAGACCATGTTTTCTAGTTATGGTTTGTTGTTGATGGTGCATACCCTAGCTAGGGTTTGGAAGCATTCTGGGTGTCCACATTATTCTTTTTCTTTCAACAATGGGTCATCCCCGAGTTGGGGATTCGACACCATTGGGTAATAACTCAGCGAAATCTGCATACACATCTGGTACCATTAACATATTAAGGTACCAAACCATAGGAACCTACAATCTATAGGCTCACACCCCCAATCAACCTGCACCCAAGAATGCACACCCTTCTCTGCACTTGTGATCCCTCAACCTATGCCACTACCTCCAGGGCATCTTACTTAACCGGAAAGGGACGTTCTCAAAATCTTGCGACTCGAAGAGTTCTTGCTGCTCTTTGACCTTGCCAAGTATGCTCCAAGTCCTTATATCAAACCCTTGAATCCTCCAACCTCCTGGTTCACATCCCCCATCAACCTGCACATAGGCAATTTACACCCTTTTCTGCACCTAGGGTTCGATGGGCTATGCATGTGGGGAATCAAGGGTGGACTTGTAGGTATTCATGCGAGTTTGTTGTTCACTCTTTGAAGTGGCTACAAGTATCTTAGTGTGATGCCTTGCTAGGCCATCTTCACTAGTTATGGTTTCTTGTTGATGGTGAATGCCCTAGCTAGTGTTTGAAAACATTTGAAGTGTCCTATCCTATGACAAGCATGAATGACATGTACCAACTTGTCATAGGATAATTGGCCTGTACTTCTAACTTTATTGTTTGTAGAAATGAAGTACATTGCTATCCACAATTTTTGTAGTTGAGAATCTACTTTTTACCATATATTCACATAGAGATTAGAGTAGTTTATGGTGTTGCTCATATATGCTAGTTTAGTATCTTGTGCCCATCATTGTAAATTGAATATAGGAGTCAACAAATAATTGTCTTTCGTTAATGAGACTATATTAGAGTCGTTATAATTGTATTGATGTGAGGGTTGAAGGAGCTAGGGTTTGTGACAACCAAAATCTAGAGAAGACATGATCTACTAGTGTTTGATGTATTTGGGTGACAAGGAACTAGGATATGTGGCGAAGAGATAAGTGAGAAATTAATGGTCGGCTTAGTGGTATTCATGCTAGTTTGTTGGGCACCCTTTGAAGTGGCTACAAGTGGCTTAGTGAGATGCCTTCCTATACCATGTTTGCTATTTATTGTTTGTTGTTGATGGTGGATACCCTATCTAGGATTTAGAAGCATTCCAAGTGTCCTAGTATTTTTCAAGCTTAATCGACATGTTGTGCCAACTTTTAATAAGCTAGCTGGTATTTACTTGTAACCTCATTTGTTTTATAACGAAAGTAACCTGATGTACACACATTTTATACATGTAGATCTGACTTTTAGAGTATATTCCCATGGAAATTAAGAAGTTTCTAATGTTGGGTACAAATGCTAATTTAATATAATAGTGAGTAGAATTTGTTGAGTAAGATGATTGGACGATTGGATGCTTGAATTAGACAACAAGGATCCTTTCTATGAGAAGTGCTTGACATTTGGAACCCATGCTTGGAGAGTCCAACACTTGAGGAATGATCTCTTGACATGTGTACACCTTGGAGAGTGAGAGCCTGACTCTTTCTCTTGTATATTGCAATGGCCCTTGGATGGCATTCATTAGGCACCCTTAGTTTAAGGCTATGGGACACATTAGTGTTAGTGGGATCCCACTAACAATAATGTGGTCCATAGCCTTAAACTAAGGGTGTCTAATGAATGACATCCAAGGGTCGTTGTATCCCTACGTCAAGCTTTGCCAATATTTCTTCAAAAGTTTATAAGGTGGCAACAATTAGCATATCTCCATTAGGATCATATGTTAGGTAGAGCAGCCAACTCAACAACATCCACCTTAATAATTCCTTGGAAACAAAAATAAGAAATCGCCAACACATCCACAACATTCCCCTTTAACGTTCTCGTGGGGAATCAAATATGGAAATCTGGCCTAAAGGATATTTCACCAAGTAAATATTATATCGCATTGGAGCATATGCGTTGAGTAAGAGTATATGTGCACTTATGTTCAGCTTGGACAACAAGAATCCTCATCATGTGAATTGTCTAACACTTCAAGCCCATTAACGTAGAGAGCATCACTAGAGGATTTATCTCTTTACATATGTACAAGTTGGAAAGTGAACGCTTGAATTTGATACCTTATCTTGTAGATTAGGCACATGATTCAATAAATTAAAGAAAATTCAGAAAATTTGGCAAACATTTCGATTGTTTTACTCCTCTAATCAAATCTACTTGTAACGAAGTTTTGTAACTGTATTTAGACATACGGGCCTCCCCTTTGTAGCTATGCTTCACTAAAAGATAACTTCTTTTACTAATTGAGGTTCCTTATTTCACATTGGACACAAACTAGATTGCATGACTTGCCCTAAACACCCGGAATGCATGTTAGTCCCCAATTAGGCCGTGGGTTATTCATGTGGATCCTTGGATCACTATGCTTGAAGAGCCTTTATAATGTAAACTTAGAAAATCTCCTAGAGGAATTGGATGATATAAGTGAGAAATCAATTATGGACTTGGTGGTATTCATGCTAGTTTGGTGTGCACACTTTGATGTGGCTACAAGTGGCGTAGTGTGATGCCTCGCTAGACCATGTTTTCTAGTTATGATTTTTTGTTGATGGTGGATACCCTAGCTAGGGTTTGGAAACATTCCAGGTGTCCACATTGTTCTATTTCTTTCAACAATGGGTCATCCCTGAGTTGGGGATTCGACAACATTGGGTAATAACTCAGCCAAATCTACATACACATCTGGTACCATTAACATACTAAGGTGCCAAACCGTAGAAACCTCTAACCTATAGGCTCACATCCGAAATCAACATGCACCTAGGAATGCATACCCTTCTCTGCACTTGTGATCCCTCAACCTATGCCACTACCTCCAAGGCATCTTATTCAATTAGAAAGAGGCATTCTTAGAATACTGCGGATCGAAGAGTTGTTGCTGCTCTTTGATCTTGCCAAGTATGCTCCAAGTCGTTATATCAAACCCTTGAATCCTCCAACCTCCTGTTTCACATCCCCCATCAACCTGCACATAGGCAATTTACACCATTTTCTGCACCTAGGGTTCGACGGGCTATGCATGTGGGGAATCAAGGGTGGACTTGTAGGTATTCATGCGAGTTTGTTGTTCACTCTTTGAAGTGGCTACAAGTATCTTAGTGTGATGCCTTGCTAGGCCATCTTCACTAGTTATGGTTTCTTGTTGATGGTGAATGCCTTAGCTAGTGTTTGAGAACATTTGAAGTGTCCTATCCTATGACAAGCATGAACGACATGTACCAACTTGTCTTAGGATAATTGGCCTGTACTTCTAACTTTATTGTTTGTAGAAATGAAGTACATTGCTATCCACAATTTTTGTATTTGAGGATCTACTTTTTACCATATATTCACATAGAGATTAGAGTAGTTTATGGTGTTGTTCATATATGCTAATTTAGTATCTTGTGCCCATCATTGTAAATTGAATATAGGAGTCAACAAATAATTGTCTTTCGTTAATGAGACTATATTAGAGTCATTATAATTGTATTGATGTGAGGGTTGAAGGAGCTAGGGTTTGGACAACCAAAATCTAGAGAAGACATGATCTACCAGGGTTTGATATATTTGGGTGACAAGGAATTAGGATATGTGGCGAAGAGACAAGTGAGAAATTAATGGTCGGCTTTGGTATTCTTGCTAGTTTTTTGGGCACCCTTTGAAGTGGCTACAAGTGGCTTAGTGAGATGCCTTCCTATACCATGTTTGCTAGTTATTGTTTGTTGTTGATGGTGGATACCCTATCTAGGATTTAGAAGCATTCCAAGTGTCCTAGTATTTTTCAAGCTTAATGGACATGTTGTGCCAACTTTTGATAAGCTAGTTGGTATGTACTTTTAACTTCATTTGTAGTATAACGAAAGTACCCTGATGCCCACACATTTTATACATGTAGATCTGACTTTTAGAATATATTCCCATGGAAATTAAGAAGTTTCTAATGTTATGTACAAATGCTAATTTAATATAATAGTGAGTAGAATTTGTTGAGTAAGATGATTGGAGATTGGATGCTTGAATCAGACAACAAGGATCATTTCTATGAGAAGTGCTTGACATTTGGAACCCATTCTTGGAGAGTCAAACACTTGAGCATTAATCTCTTGACATGTGTACACCTTGGAGAGTGAGAGCCTGACTCTTTCTCTTGCATATTGCAATGGCCCATGGATTTCGTTAATGAGACTATATTAGAGTCGTTATAATTGTATTGATGTGAGGGTTGAAGGAGATAGGGTTTGTGACAACCAAAATCTAGAGAAGACATGATCTACTAGGGTTTGATGTCTTTGGGTGACAAGGAACCAGGATATGTGGTGAAGAGACCCCATCAAAGACTTGGATCAGTATGCTTGGAGAGATTGTATCATGCAAGCTTAGATCCAACAACTATAATCAAGTGAGATCATTGACACACGTTGGGCTTCAACTTACTAGTTGTTTATCAACGCAAATGGCATCTGGTGGATCTAACGGATCACATTATCTATGCCATGCTTGCTAGTTATGGTTTTTTTGTTGATGGTGGAATGCCTAGCTAGCGTTTGGAGACAAATCGGAGTGTCCTAGCCTTTGACAGGATCATGATGGATATGTACTTGGCACTTCATTTGTTCTATAAATGAAGTACATTGCTATCCGCAATTTGTGTACTTGTAAATCTGATTTTAGTGTATGTTCCCCATTGAAATTGAGTTGTTTCTAGTGATGATTATATATGTTAATTTAACAACTTTTGAGCATCATCATAAATTGAGTAGTATTCTAATCAATACGTTTTGTCAATGATCTTATATTAAAGTATTTATAGTTTTTTCAATGCAAGGGTTGAAGGTGCTAGGGTTTGTGACAGGGAAAAACTAGAGAAGACATGATGTGCTAGGGTTTGATGTCCTTGGGTGAGAAGGATCTAGGATTTGTCGCAAAGAATCCCTATCAAATATTTGTAGCACTATGCTTGGAGGCCTTGTTTAATGTAAACTTAGAGAATCTCCTAGACGACTTGTATGATGTATGTGGGAAAATAACAGTGGACTTGTAGTCATTCATGCTAGTTTGTTGTTCATCCTTTGAAGTGGCTACACGTAGCTTCGTGTGATGCCTTGCTAGGCCATCTTTGATAGTTGTGGTTTGTTGTTCATGGTGGATGCCATAGCTAGTGTTTGGAAACATTTGAAGTGTCCTACCCTATTTTAAGTTTTTGGAACATAACTCTCAATAACTATATACATAACATTTTACAACCATATAAATGGATTTTTTTAAATGTATGTCATATTATTATCATATATAATGTAGTGCTCGTAACCCAATATTTAGAAAAAAAATTAATTTAAAATTTGCATTAAAAAGAGGAAGAAATGTAAAGGTCAAGTTGTCATTGGTGTCCTTAGATTGCTAGTAGAGAAGCCAAACTAATGGATCATACTTTGAACACTAATTTGTCATAGCTTCCTATAAATGAGTTTCCTTTGCTTCAAAAGTCTAGTGCCAAGGAATAGGCATGGAACCATATGTGCTCCAGAACTGAGGTTATCAAAAGTAAAGAAGATCTCAAGTTGACCATGCCACACTTATCTAGAGGATAAAATGGAAAAGGAAAGAGCAATAGAAGACCCCACTAGTCTTGGACATGTCTATTCATACTTAGGACATGGTTTGCAACCCTCTTGGAGATGATTACAAATGCTTTGATGAGTCTCCTAGGATAACCAAGCTAGAGAAGTTTCCCACTTTAGACCTTATGTGCGATGAACAATATGATGACACCAAACCATCCCTATAGTGTATCTCATCCTCATGATCATTTTCAATGCATGGAAATGTTAATAATCATCACAAATTCTTGCCAAAAAAGTTAATTTCATCCATGCCATGAAACTGTTGAGAGACAATGAAAACATGCATCCATCCCTCATTAATTTAATTATAGAAATTGGTATGTCCCAAAAAAAGTTTCACTCAGAAGAAACCCCACCATGTTCTAAATACAATCTATGTTTACCTAAATGTGATTAAGTTCATTAGGGTTTAATGTTAGATAGTTCTCCTCATACAAATGAATCATGCTTATCAGTATTGTCTATACTTAAATAACTTCTTATTTAAGTTTAATATAAAATGGTTCTACTTATTAAATAAATTATATATTTATTTTATAAATATAAATGCTTGGTAATTGATACATGACACATTTATTTAACATATTTTAGACCAAAGAAAGTCACTCATTTCCTTTGCTAAAAAAAAAATCCTCGAAAAATGTGACTAAATGGATAAGCTCACGCATTTATATCTATCTTAGCTGGAATCATGAAACCTAAACCTTATATATAGATGGAAGCCTACACCTTCCAACTCTATTATATATACACTAAAAGGGAGTTGGACGAATCAAAGCGTAACGTAAATATATGGATCAAATCTTCGCTCCACCTCACCGACTGTGATGGTTCCTCTCATTAAATGAATTACAGATTAATTCATTCTATTGGTATAAAAACAAGATACTTTTTATTTAACAGATGTGCAAGTCAAGGAACATCATGCATTGGGACCTCCATAATATAGAAACCTCCCACGGTTCATCCATTCCAAGGATTGTATAGTTGGTAACCTTTTCATTATGGGAGGAGCTTCTCCATGATTCCAGCCACATTGTCGGAGCCGACCTCTACAACGCACATACGAATTCATTAAGGCTATCGATTAGGCACTTGAATCTCCACATGCTTCCTATTGGTGGTTCCCCATGTGGGCGTAGGTAGCCGAGGCTACCAAAAAAATAAAACCCATCACTCTGGCCACCCTTTCGCTATGACTAGCTCACTCAGTGCTTCATCCCTCGCTATGCATCCCGCCCCTATGTCACGAAGGCAGGCAGATATTGCCCGCCATGTCTCATGCATATAGGAGAACTACCATGAAATAGGTAAGGAAAGTTGCTAGCATGCCACTGATAGCCCCATTTCTTTCTTAGGTTCTACTTGGGCCTTCTTTGTTTTAGAACCATGCAGGGCAGATTCCTAGCATGCCACTTATAGCCCCACTTTTTTCCTTGGCTCTGCTTGAGCCTTCTTTCGTTTAGAACCAGGCATGGCAGATTGCTAGCCTACCAAGGATAGTTCCGCTTTTTCCTCGGTTCTGCCTTCTATCCTTTAGAACCAAGCCAAGCTAGGATATCTAAACCAAGAGAAAATTTTGGGAACAGGAGACCGATAAAGACACCGAGATAAGGCTATCATAATCGACAGACTCGACTAAAACAGCAGAGGTATTGCCTCATTATAGCAGGGAAAAGGTTGGCCACCAATGTGAGCCACACCTTCCATCTGGAGACTCACAATTTCAATTGCTTGCTATCAGGAAGTTGGGGCATTGCTCACTAGGGCGTTGGAGCATTACTCACCGAAGTTGGTGTTGCTCCACCTTGCTCGATTTCCCACTCGTCCCCAAAAATCCGCACAATTTCAATTGCTTGCTATCAAGAAGTTGGGGCATTACTCATTGGGGCGTTGGAGCATTTCTAACCGAAGTTGGTGTTGCTCCACCTTGCTCGATTTCCCAATCGCTACCAAAAATCTGCTCGCCTTAGTGACGGTTGGAGGAACCGAAGGTTGGAAAACGCGGTGCTGCGTGCTTTTTTTTCAAATAAATAAATTTAAAATTAAATGTAGTCACAACATTTTAGAATAAGAAATTTAAATTTAAATGTAGTCACAACCTTCTAGGGTGTTTTGTTAAAGAAATTTAAATGTAGCCACCATATTCTAGAAAGCGAATTCTATCGAGCCTTCATCCATAGAATTGATCATTCTTAATGTTATTTGCATTCCATAGCATCCCATGATATCTCATCCATAAATTCAACCTAAATAATATAAATATTTGATGAGCCATGTTTCAGGTTAGATTAAGAAAAACATAATTTATACAAATAACACATTTTATTTTTTGAATTTAATGTTTATTTCAAAATTGTTATATGAATTATTTAATTTAATTTAATATGGTTTTAAAAATATTTTAAAACATCAGGATTTTATTATTTGGACTTTGATTTTCAATATTTTCGCATATAAAAATTAAAATTATGTGCTTTTATAGGAGGAGAACGGAGAGGCAACCATGGACGACTAGGGTTTGGGACAGACCCGCAAATGGCAGACCTACATAGACCACGAAAATCTATCATCGCTCATCAGTAATAAGACAAACACTATATGACAAAGGAATAGTAAGCAAGCAATGGAAAAACCCCCAGGGGGAGGATATGGCACCTCCCCCCAATGACGCCGAAAACATTCCAATGCATACAGAAGTTATCAGGAAGGAACACCAGGAAGATGCCGGAACAGAGCCTGAAACTTTGCCTAACAATACGAACAGGAATGAAGCTCCCAAGGCGACGTCGCAACTTGTAAGCCTGTAGCTGCTGAAAGACCTAAGATTGAACTCCCAAGTCACCGGATCAACACTCAAATCCAGTACATGAGGGATCACGCGTTGATTGGAAAGTTTATAGGCTTTTGGCCCATAGAGAAAGCTTTGCATGGCTGGATAGCAGCCAAGTGAAAACCGAAAAGGCACATTAACTTGCAGTTGGGGCCTAAAGGCTTCTTTACGACAATTTTCAATTTTATAGAAGACTAAAACAGAGTCCTTGATGGAGGACCTTACTTTTTCAACACAGCATGCTTATATCTGAGAGACTAGATTGAAAGATTCAATCCGGACAAAGAAGATTTCAGCTGGGCACCAGTTTGGATCCGCCTTTATTCCCTCCCTTTGGAGTACTGGGATGAAGACTCGCTGCAAGATATCGGGAACGGTTTAGGAGAATTCATTAAAATCGTGGAGGAGATGAAACTTAGGCGTTATACCTCCTATGCCCGAATATGTGTCTATATGCATCTCATCAAAGCTCTCTCGGACGCGGTAAGTTTGTACCATGATGATTTTGAATGGATACAATCAACAGATTATGAGCATATTCCATTCTGATGTAGGAAATGCCATGCCCTTGGCCATCTATTTCAAGATTGCCCTTCAAATCTGAAAACCTCAACCTCCTCCACTCCGGACAAACCTGACTCGGATGGGTTTACCAAAGTCACCAACTGTAAAAAGAATCACAAAAAACCCTCTTCAAGCCTTAAAAAACCTGTCGCAAATGCCTCTATGCCATCCACAAGCAATAGCTTTGAGACCTTGAATCAACCGGAACTAAATAACTCTGAAAACCATGACCATTCGGAGGAAATCCCCAAAATGTCTCCTCATTCCACTCCCTCGAGCTCTAAGAAGGCCCAAAAGTCTGCGCAATCTACAGATCTTAACTCCGCATTTCCCAGTCATTCCCCGAAATGGAATACTCAGGGCATGGAGGTTGATAACGTGCAACTGGAAACCACAACTGTAGCGGAAACAGTAGCGGAACGAAGTGAGACCCAACACATGAAAGAGGAGCCAGAGAGCTTCGACATTGGAGATCCGGACATACTGGGACTAGAACAAGCTTGCAAGAAAAAAGAATACGACAAGATCCCAGAGAGGCAATTGGAAAGCTTAGAAGTCATCCTCTCCAGAGCACAACAGCAAAGATCTCTAGGCATCCAACCTGGGAGTCAATGGGATGGTAAAAACATTTCTAAAGACAATAAAAAAAGAGGAAGGAAAATCGATCTTCAAAGAACCATCTGCATTGGAGAAATGCTAGTGGAATCGGGAAGATATTCCAAGCTTACAAAGTATTACAATTCCCTACCTAACAATGCATCATGAAGCTCATTTCATGGAACATCAAAGGGCTCAATAGCCACAGGCAATATAGACTGGTAAAACAAACGATTCAACAGGAGAAACCCCAAGTTTTCTTCTTGTACGAAGCCAAATGTAACTCTACATTACTGGACCAGACACTTGCAAAAGCATGGCCAAGCAGCAAAGTGGTAGCAGTGGATACCTCAAGTGCATCAAAAGGACTGACAATAGTCTGGAATGAACGAGCTATCACTCTAAATAACATTCATGTGAATAAGCATTTCATTCAAGCAACCTTCCATATTACAGGGACAAATGTACATGGTCACCTAACCAATGTCTACTTCCCCCGAGAAGCAATGAATAAGATAGACATATTGAATACTTTAGCTTTAATCAACTCTGAAAGAACTCATCCAATCTGGATCACCGGAGGAGATTTTAATATGATAAAAAAGCTGGAAGAAAAAAGAGGAGGCAGGGCCAAACTGGACAATGAAAGTATTCACTTCAAAAACTTCATCCAAGATAACTGGTTCATAACAAGCAGGTGCACAAAAAATTGCCTCTAGATTAGATCGATTCCTGGTATCTGACAATGCAATCCATCTTGGAGGGGACTTCTCGGCGTCGATCTTACCAATCTCAGGATCAGATCATTGGCCTATCGCGTTTCAATGGCAAAGGCCGAGAAACACCACACGAAGGCCTTTCCGCTTTGAGGCTTTCTGGATGTCGCATCCAGAATTTAACAACTTGATTAATGCGGTTTGGAAAAATTTCAAACCCCCGGATGGCACAAAAATTTATCAATTCCAACAAAAGCTCAAAAATCTCAAGAACAACATTAAACAATGGAATCAACTTACCTTTGGCAACTTCTTCCAAGCACAAGGTGTTCTAGATCAAGAAATGAAAAAACTACAGCAAAGGATCATCACGGAAGGAAGATCTAAAGACCTCTCAGAGCAGGAAAAACATCTACAAACACAAATAGCCGAAAGAACAAAGCAAGAAGAAATACTTTGGAAACAAAATTCAAGAGTTAGATGGCTTAAAGAGGGCGAAAGAAACACAAAGTTCTTCCATCGCACTACTATCCAAAGAAGAATGCATAACAACATCACCTATATCCAGAATCCGTAAGGGGAATGGCTAGAAAAACATGAGGATGTAGAACAAGTGTTTCTTACTCATTTCAAGTAGGTACACCAAGAACCTCAGATAGATCGACTGCAGGCTATTGAGAAAATTACTAAGGATGTCCCAAAGATCATAATCGAGGAACACAATCAGCTCCTCCTCAGGCCAATATCTTTAAAGGAAGTGGAGAAATCCATGCGACAACTCAAAGAAGGAAAAGCGCCTGGCCTAGATGGTTTCACATCCAATTTCTTCCACAACTTGTGGGATCTAATCAAAGAGGAGGTCTGGAAAGTCATTGAGGAATCTAGAACTAATAGATGGATGCTTCCCTCTTTGAATGCAACCTTCATAGCTCTCATCCCCAAGAAAGAACATTCTCAGACTCTAGAAAAATTCCAGCCTATTGCTCTATGTAATGTCATATACAAAATCATCTCCAAAGTTATTGCTTCCAGACTAAAACCTTTCCTTCCTTTACTCATATCGCGCGAGAAATCAGGCTATGTGGAAGGACGGCAAATCATAGATGGCATCATTCTCACTCACGAGATTATTCACTCCTTAAAGCAATCCAAAAAAGCAAGTATGCTCCTCAAAATCAATCTCTCCAAAGATTTTGATAATTTAAGTTGGAAGTATATTCAAAAAATGTTGATAGCCTTTGGCTTCTCACCCCCCTGAGTTATATGGGTCATGAGTCTCATAATGTCTACCTTCTTCTCCATTTTGATCAATGGGATCCCTTCCACCCCCTTTCACCCCTCCAGAGGAATCCGACAAGGAGATCCCCTCTCCCCTTTTCTGTTTGCCATAATGGCGAAAGGACTAGGAAGAAGCATCAAGGAAGCTCTTCACTCCCAGCAACTGAGAGGACTATCCTTTCCCAACACCCCTGCCTTCACCCACCAACAATTTGTGGATGCTAACAGTTGTTTGGCCACCCCTCGGTCTAGGAATCCCTTAAATTAAAAACCATTTTGTCTGAATTCTCGGATGCCTTTGGAGCTTGCATTAACAAGACTAAATCCCAAATATTTTTCTTTCATACCCCTACTATAACCCAATCCTCAATTGCTCGGATCCTGGGCTTTACGATAGCTGCTCTCCCCTCCAAATACCTTGGCGCTCCTATGACAGATTCTGCTTTAAAGCACTCATCTTGGCAATTGCTCTTGGAAAAATTGGAAGCCTGTCTCTCTTCTTGGACTTACAGAGCGCTAAACATGGCAAGCTGTCTAGTCTTAATTAAAGTCGTGCTGCAATCCATGCCACTTTACCTTTTTTCAGTTCTGGCAACGCCAAAATGGGTTCTCAAAGAAATCAAACATCTTCAAAGAGCCTTTTTATGGGGAAACACAGGACATAAGCGAAAATGGGCTTTGGTAAAATGGGATACAGTATGCCTTTCGAAAATTTATGGAGGTACTAAGCTTCATGATCCTCAACATAGTAATGTGATCATGGGAGCACGCATCTGGTGGAAAAGGATCTCAGAACCGCAGACTCCCTGGGCTATCCTTTGGACAACAAAATATTACAATAATCGACCAATAGATGACTTAATATGACTCATAGAAGTTGGCCCATTCTCTCTAATCTGGAATGCAGCTAAACAGCACAAGGATTTAATTCAACAGCACAGCTTTTGGGAAATTAGGAATGGTAATAATGCAAGGTTCTGGGAAGACTCATGGCAGCAAAGACCCAAGCTAAAGGACCTAATCAAACCCCACCAAATACAGGATTGGGAAAGGCAATTGATGATTAAGGTAAATCAACACTGGAGGCCTACCCAGAAACTAGGATACAGGTAATGGATGAACTCAGATCAAATCATCAGGCAAGGCACACAGCTCATCAAGGACAATCTGGAAATAGAGCTATCAAACAGGAAAATATGCTACTCTGACAAGAAGGATATACTTAGATGGGGTTATGAGGCGAGAGAAACTTTCACTACACAAGAGGCTTATAATGTAATTATAAGAAATCAAATAGTCAAAGACCCACTATGGAATAAAGTATAGACTCCCACTTTTTGGCCAAAAGTTTCCACTTTCCTCTGGCTATTATGCCAAAATAAAATCCTCACTTGGGACAACCTATGGAAAAGAAGCTTTCATGGGCCTTCTATGTGTCCCAACTGCAAACAGGCGGAAGAAACCATTGAGCACCTCATAAATTCCTACCCATTGGCAAATCGACTATGGGAAAAAGTTAGCTTCAGATGCCAAAAAGATGGACGAGTTAAGAAGGATATCCCAAACACTGTGCACACTTGGGCAATCAATCCTTACAAAAGCAAACTGTTAAACGCTTTATGGAAACTTATCCCAAGTTTCCTCATGTGGATTGTTTGGAAAGAAAGAAATCGTTGCATCTTCAAGGACCAATCCTCCCCTTTAGAAGTGTTATGGAATAATATGTGTCAAAACCTTCAGGAAACCTTAATGCTTCAAACATGGTATGAAGAATATTATCCCACCATTCCACAGGAACAGAGTATATGGGCAAACTGGAACCTTCAGTGGAACCATATGCAAGCAAATTAGGGCAAAACTTCATCACAAGGAAGGACACCAGACAGATGGATCCCTCCGCCCCAGCATATGATACAACTTAACTTCGACGGAGCGTCTAAAGGTAATGCAGGATACAGAGGAGTGTTCAGGGATCACAAGGGCATTCCTCTTCTAACCTACATCGGCTCTATTGGTTGGGATACGAATAATTCGGCTGAATTAGAAGGTATATGGCAGGGGCTTCTCCTTGCTCAACTCCATGATTTCTTCCCACTTATAATTGAAGGGGATTCTTATATTCTCATTAACATGGTTAATCAGATTCTACAGGGGACTCCATCACACAAAGTTGGAAGCAATTGGAGATTGGCAAAATGATTAGAGCACATTGAACAATGGCTTTCAACCTACAAAGCAGTAACCCTTAAACACACTCGTAGGGATGGAAACAAAGTAGCAGATCTTCTAGCTAACATTAGAGTAGACAGTGGAAGGACCTTACATGCAGGCACACTTAATACTATCGCCACTACTCTTCAATTATAAGAATACAATGAATTGGTGCAGATTGAAATGGTACAGGAAGAAGAAACGCACCGGGATGCGCGTGATTATCAAGGTCATTAAGATGATGAGACGGTTGGGCGGTGGAAGGGCTGGCCATATAGCCACCTGCATCTTCCCCCATGCCAACCTGAGACGCATTCAAGGCACCTCGCACGCACCATTTAATGAATGCTATGGTCGAGACAGAACCACAACACTCATAGCTATGGCGCCTGTAGACCATAATGCAATTCCTCCCCCCTTGATCCATTGTGTTTGCCCTCTGTTGGCCACAGACCCTGTTCGTGCACTGTAACAGGTAGCGAATGCTGGTTGCTAAGTTGCATTGACCTGGGCAATGGATTTCATTATTCCCACTCCAAACTTTGCAACTTAGCTCAAGCCCAGACTTCCTTTGTCCATTCTCCACGCAATTACTCCACCATCCCCTCTGTTGTTATCCCAGCTTTCAATCCTACCATGGTCCGACACCGAATGCGAAGCAGGAGAGGAGGCACTTGCGACGGGAGCTTCCACCCTCCTACAACGCCCACCCTGACTCTGTCTCCCCTGTTGCCTCAGCTGATAATCCCAATCCGCATAGCTCCTTCTCCAGGCGTTACCCAAACACCCGCAGCGGAAGGGGAAGAGCTAGGTTCCATGGCACAGGAAGGGGGGATGCGACGGTTCACACTGCCAATTTTCCCCTACCTCTGCATCCAGCTCCCCAAACCACGCAACTCCAATTTCGCAGCAACCTGAATCGTCCCATCATCGTAGCCACTGTTACAATCACTTTCACTGAAGAAACTGACCCACCAACCCCTCTGCCTGAGCACAATGATGAGCCAAACAAGGCAGAACCAAGCATCAGGAGCATTCGCAATCCCGACAATCAGCAAGCAGACGAAGATAGAGCCACCCCGCATGGTAAAGAGTTGGCTGGCAGCCAGCAAGCTACAGAAGGCAAGCTTGGTGACACGCAAGCCTCAGGCAGTCAACTGGGCGACACGTCTGGAACGCGAGTGGGTGCAGGTAGCATCAAGGGAGTTCATCCAGCACATGGCAGTGGCATGTCAGACGAGCATGATGATCCAGACAAATATGCATGTCCGATTATGGAAGAACTGGCCCCGGACAATCTCTAGTCTCGACACTTAGCAGCCAGGTGTCGCTTTAGCCTGGTGGATGCTTTTTCTTGATGAATGGGCAATTATGGTTAAGTTTGTGTGTTTTTCTGGTTATGACTCTGCAATGTCTAAAATGTTTTGTTGGCTTTTTAGTCAAAACTGATGACCCCTATGTGAGCTTTTTGATTTCTTGGACTAGTTTCCCCTCTGTTGGGGCAGTCAACGGTAGACAGTCTTACTATGTGATGAATGATGCTTAGTACTTTTGAGGCCAGGCCTCATTGTAACTACTTTTTTGTATCATACTAACAGAACAATTTTACATAGAAAAAAGATAAATAAATAAAAAATAAAATAAAATTTATGTGCTTTTATATTTGGGCAT
Organism: Pinus taeda; assembly: GCA_000404065.3. Lineage (NCBI taxonomy): Eukaryota > Viridiplantae > Streptophyta > Pinopsida > Pinales > Pinaceae > Pinus > Pinus taeda. The sequence goes on along the minus strand of APFE031374639.1, from coordinate 106,698 downwards.
AATGAACGGCTGATAATGGCAATTGGAGACGAGTCCATCCAGAGTCGATCCATAACCCAACGAAGAGTAACACGGTCCAGTCTCTTCTCCTAGCTAATAAAAAGACTATACGTGTCCCAAGGTTTTATTGCCTGTAACAAAATATTTGTTGGTAGCTTACTGAGCTTTTATTTTTATATAAAAAATATTTTAAAATTTAGAACAGTTATTTTATGTAAAAAAATATATACTAAGAATTATTTTATAAATTCGAAAAAATTTTTAATCTATTTATCAATTTAATTTTATGTAAAAAATTAATATCATTTTTTAAAAAATTTTAATATATAAAATTATTTATAAATTAATATAGGACATATTTTAATTTCTTTATTAATTTAATTTAATTTATGTTTAAAGTTATATAACATTTAAAAAAAACAATAGACTAATTTAGAAGTTTTTCTAAAATATTAAAAGTAACATTACTTTTTAAATAAAAATATTCATGAAAAGTATTATCTTTGTAAGATCATTCCAAATGAGATAATAATAGCTAAATTGTTATAAATATATTGCAATATTTTTTAAGGATGTAATTATAATACTATTTGTTTATTTAATTGGAGTGAGAAGTTTTGGAGAATTATTAACTTAAAAAGATTGATTCATATTATTTCATCAAATATAATTATTT